>QEPC01008833.1:48450-60358 GCA_003113815.1 Sphenodon punctatus
GCCCAGGTGGCCAAGATCAAACCCTGCCTCAGCCAGCCTTCCCATGCTCATGCCACGCTGCCTGTCTGCCTGCCTGCCCACCCAGGTGGCCAAGATCAAACCCTGTCTCAGTCAGTCTTCCGATGCTCATGCCATGCTGCCTGCCTGCCTGCCCACCCGCCCAGGTGGCCAAGATCAAACCCTGCCTCAGTCTGCCTTCCCATGCTCATGCCACGCTGCCTGTCTGCCTGCCAGCCCACCCAGGTGGCCAAGATCAAACCCTGCCTCAGTCTGCCTTCTCATGCGCATGCCAAAGTGTCTGTCTGCCTGCCCTGTGGACAAAGCTGAAGCCCTGCCCCAGCCTGCCTACCTCTCATGCCAAGGTGCCTGTCTGCCTGCCCTGTAAGAACATATGAATACTGGGTCAGACCAATGATCCATCGAGCCCAGCATCCTGTCTCTGACAGTGGCCAATCACGGGGGCCTGGAAGAAGCACCCAACTGGTCACCATGGTATCCATTCCCTGTGGGTCATCCCCAGGCTCCCAACAGTAAAGGGTTTTGTTCCCCAATCCTATCTTGCTAATAGCTGTTAATGGGCCTATCTTCCAGAAACTTGTCCAAACCAAACTCTGCTATACTGCTGGCCTTGACCACCTCCTCTGGCAGTAAATTCCACAACCTAATTGTACGCTGAGTGAAAAAATGCCAAATGCCAAACTCCTTCGCTGGCTTATTGCCTCTGATATACTTGAAAAAGGTTTTATTATTTGTTTTTGCATCTTTAGCAAGTTTCCTTTCAAATTCTTTCTTGGCCTGCCTTTATTAGCACCTTTCAGTTACATTGCCAGTGTTTATGCTCCTTTGTATTTTCCTCATTGGGGCTCGCTTTCCATTTCTTAAAAGATGCCTTTTTGGCTCTAATAGCCTCCTTTGCATCTCCATTTAACCACAGTGGTAGACATTTAGTCCTCCTGCTACCTTTTTTAACTTGTGGGATGCATGTAACCTGGGCTTCCAACATGGTGCTTTTCAACATCCTCCATGCCTCTTGCAAACATGTAGTCCTTTTAACTGTGCCTTTTAGTTTCTTTCTAACTAGCTTCCTCATTTTGGCATAGTCTCCCTTTTTAAAGTTAAAAGCCAGTGCTGTACTTTTAATTAACTTTCTCCCTCCAGCAACTATGTCAAATTTGATTATATTATGATCACTATTGCCTAGTGGCTCAGCCACAGTTACTCCTTGCACTAGTTCCTGTTTGCCACTTAGGAATAGATCTAAAGTAGCTCCTCCCCTCATTGGTTCCGGAACCAATTGCTCTAAAAAGCAGTCATTTATGGCATCCACAAATTTTACCTCCACATCCCGCCCCGGCAACCCCAGATGATGCACTGGCCTGGCAATCCCGCTGCTGCTGTCTGCTGGTCCATGGGTGCTCTGCCCTGGCAAATCCAGATGTGCCCACGCAATCCTGCTGCTGCCGTCTGCGGCTGTATGGGAGCTTTTCCCTTGCAAATCCTACCATCCTGGCTCCATGGGTGCTGTGCACAGGCAAATCCTGCTGCTACTGTCTCTGCTGTTCCATAGGTTCTGTGCCCCAACAATCCAATGTCCGCTGCTGCTACTGCCAATGCTGCCTCTGCTGTCTGTGCCACAAGTTCTGAGACCAGGCAATCCAATATCAGCTGCTGCTGCCAATGCTGCCTCTGCTGTCTGTGCCATGGGTTCTGTGCCCCGGCAATACGTCCGCTGCTTCTGCCAATGCTGGCTCTGCTGTCTGTGCCATGGGTTCTGTGCCCCGGAAATCCAATGTCCACTGATGCTGCCAATGCTGCCTCTGCTGTCTGTGCCAGGGGTGCTGTGCCCTGGAAATCCAATGTCTTCTACTGCCGCCAATGGTGCGGCAATCTAATGTCTGCTGCTGCCACCAATGCTGCCTCTGCTGTCTGTGCCACGGGTTCTGAGACCGGGCAAACCAATGTCTGATGCTGCTGCCAATGCTGCCTCTGCTGTCTGTCCCATGGGTTCAGAGGCCAGGCAATCCAATGTCTGATGCTGCTGCCAATGCTGCCTCTGCTCTCTGTGCCATGGGTTCTGTGCCCCAGCAATCCAATGTCTGCTGCTGCTGCCTCTGCTGTGCCATGGGTACTGTGCCCCAGTAATCCAATTTCTGCTACTGGGTGGCCATGTAATTCACCACCGGGCAAGGCTTGATCAATTGGCAGAATAGTTTGTTCAGATCTAGACACTAGGATGCAAGCCTGCAACACCTGGCCAAGCAGGGGTGTCAGCCACCAAACCCTGGCCAGGCCTCTACCGCTGCTCCACCAATGCCAGCCAGCCTACAATGCCCAGACGAGCAGGAGTGCCAGCCACTCCAGCCCCAGGGCCCACCATCAGGGTTCTGGGGCCATCATTCCACTCATGCGGAGCCGTCATTCCACTTCATCTAGAAGCTGCCACTCTAGTCCCAAGACCCACCTTCAGGGTTCTGGGGCCGTCATTCCGATCATGGGAAGCCATCATTCCACTTCATCTACAAGCTGCCACTCTAGTCCCAGGACCCACCATCAGGGTTCTGGGGACGTCATTCCACTCACAGGGAGCCGTCATTCCACTTCATCTACAAGCTGCCACTCTAGTCCCAAGACCCACCGTCAGGGTTCTGGAGCCGTCATTCCGCTCACGGGGAGCCATCATTCCAGTTCATCTAGAAGCTGCCACCATCAGGGTTCTGGGGCCATCATTCCGCTCACGGGGAGCTGTCATTCCACCGCATCAAGAAACAGCAAGCCACTCCAGCCCCAGGACCCGCTGTCAGGGTTCTGGGGCCTACATTCCAGGCAGGGAGGGCTGTCATTCCACTTCATCCAGAAGCTGCCACTCCAGCCCCAGGACCCACCGTCAGGGTTCTGGGGCCGTCATTCCACTCACGGGGAACCATCATTCCAGTTCATCGAGAAGCTGCCACTCTAGTCCCAGGACCCACCATCAGGCTTCTGGGGCCATCATTCCACTCACGGGGAGCCATCATTCCACGTCATCAAGAAGCAGCCAGCAATTCCAGCCCCAGGACCCACCATCAGGGTTCTGGGGCCTATGTTACAGGCATGAGGGGGCTGTCCATCCATGTCATCTAGAAGCTTCCACTCTACTCCCAGGACCCACCATCAGGGTTCTGGGGCCATCATTCCACTCACGGGGAGCTGTCATTCCACCGCATCAAGAAGCAGCTAGCCACTCCAGCCCCAGAACCCACCGTCAGGGTTCTGGGGCCTACGTTCCAGGCAGGGAGGGCTGTCGTTGCACTTTGTTGTCTGAAACTGCCCCACCGATGCCTGGCAGCCTGCAATGCCCAGCCAAGGAGGGGTGCCATCCACCAAGCCCTGTCTGGGCCTCTGCCGTTGCTCCACTGATGCCAGCCTGCAATGCCCGACCAAGCAGGGGTGCCAGCCACCAAGCCCTGGCCGGGCCTCTGATGCTGCTCCACTGATGCCAGCCTGCAATGCCCGGCCAAATAGGGGTGCCGGCTATCAATCCCTGGCCAGGCCTCTGCCACCGCTCCACTGATACCAGCCTCCAATGCCCTGTCCCCTATGGGTGCCAGCCACCAAACCCCAAGCCTTCCCAGCCACTGCTGCTGCTGCCACCGCTGCTGAGTATGGGGCCAGGGCCAGCGCTGAGCCAGGCGCAGGTGAGTCCAGGAGCTGTCTCTTATACACATCTAGATGTGTATAAGAGACAGACCATAGGCACCGCAGGGGCCAAGCGCTGAGCCTGCCTGCCTGGGCAACCCAGGGTGCCAAGCACCAAGCCTTCCCGGTCTCTGCTGCTGCTGCTGCTGGGTCTCCTATGGCCAGCCCTGGCACCATAGGCACCGCAGGGGCCAAGCGCTGAGCCTGCCTGCCCGGGCAACCCAGGGTGCCAAGCACCAAGCCTTCCTGGTCTCTGCTGCTGCTGCTGCTGCTGCTGCTGCTGCTGCTGGGTCTCCTATGGCCAGCCCTGGCACCATAGGCACCGCAGGGGCCAAGCGCTGAGCCTGCCTGCCTGGGCAACCCAGGGTGCCAAGCGCCAAGCCTTCCCGGTCTCTGCTGCTGCTGCTGCTGGGTCTCTGATGGCCTGCCATTCCACCACGGGCCCCCCCGGGGGTCCCTGGAGTGCCCCAAGCCTCCCAGCAATGCTGAACTCCACTGAACGTTCAGGGGACCAAACTCCACTGGACCGAACCCATGAACCTGAACTAAGGTTTTAGTCCAAACAGCTGAAGAGCCGAACATCCAAACTCTGTCCTGTTCGCACATCCCTACAAGTCACCACTCGGTCTCCCACATGATGCTTCAGAAAGTGCAGGAATAGAATAGGAGATTAAATTAGTTAATACTATATCAGCCCTGTGCCAAGTTTCTTGTAAAAGAAGAATATCATGTCTACCAAGTCCAAAAGGTCTGGGTCTAAAAATTTAGAATTTCAGCCCACCACATTCCAGGACAAGATGGACAATTTCATGGCATTCCTCTGGAAGGGTCACAGAGGGTCAATCAAAGAATCCATCAAGTGGGTAGGACTAGGAGCAACTGACCCCATCCCATTACATGAGATAGGGCCTTCAGCAAAATCACCCCCACCTAAGGGATTCAAAGATTGATCATTATATAAACCAGATCCCACATGCAAACTCAAATTAAGGGATCCAAGGGGGGCAGAGACCAAATCTCCTGAGATCTCAACTGGTGAAATAGGCAAGCCCTGATCTTGATCGGTGGACACTATAGGAAGCTCCACCAGGGTTCAGGGAACCTTTGGGCTGTCCCCCTCACCCAGACTTCAGATTTAACCTGGTAGTAGAGTTAGCGTCTTTCAATTTGTCCTGAACCCTTTTAAAGCTGAGAGCCAGCTTGGGTCTTCCCCCAAGATCTCATCCAAATCCAAATTCATATTAAGCAAAGATTGTCTTTGTTGACGCACCCCCCAATGAGACACAGACACAGGATATGGGTTCTCAAACAGGCCGCACTCTTTATTAACCAACCTCAAGACGGTGGGTAATTGCACCAAGCAATCTGGGTCCAGCATGCTAACTAATTATAAACTATATTAACTCAGGCAAAGTCCTGGGTGTGCTTTACATTGACATTGCCTATTAACCTCAAAAAGCTTCACCCCTTTGACAGGTCACTGGCCATGGCCGAAGGGGGCAAGCCCTCTCTGGGCCAGAGTAAGGAGTTACCATGTCCATGAGGTGTAGGACTGTGCCTGTCCTTATTCACCCCGCTAAGATACCCCTTCCAGGGATGTGATCCCATTGCATGCTGTGCCCGGCAATAACTGAGTATCACCTCCCCATCTCTTAAGGAGATGACTCTAAATTCCTATATCCTTACCTGTTTATCCTGCTATCACATACTGGACCCTTGCAGAGTGTGACAATTATCCCTCGATCAGGATTCAACAACTTGGTTTCTGATGTATAATCAATTATATGCCAAATTATGTCCAATTATACTTATCATCATGCGTTCACACCAAATCACCATATTTATAAGGCCAAATCAGGGCTGACGGACTGCTTCCAATTCAATTAAGCTTAGATTAATAATTCCCCTACCGTTCTAATTAAACCAAATGAATAACCTATTTAACCTAATCAACACTGAGAAGGAGGCAAAAGGTGACCCCTATCAATAAGGCTACTCGCCAAAATTCCTCCTTGGTTCCTTAATGGCAACCAGAAATATCCCACAGTGCTAGAGGGGAGGTGGGTGGGACTGAATGCTCGGCCTCCAGTCCCAGAATGCTACAGTCACTGTAGTGCAGGAAGATCAGCCCCTCCTACAAGGAGCTGCCCTCCAAGCCCATGTGACGTGCACTTCCACGTGCCACCAGGGCGGTTGCCAGGCAACCAACATCAACACCGCAGGAAGCCTTCTAACAGGCATCCATGCTTTACTACTGCATCATGGAGGGGCGCAACAAATCCCCATCGCCACCATTTTGCAGCAATGGGACTTGCGGTAAAGGTGCTTGCCGATCTTTTGTAGAATTTATTGAATTCATATACAGGTTTATAGGACTAACGAGGGGTGTGGAGGGAGGAGGCAGAGGTGGTCTGCTGTCTCTGTTAGGGTTCTTACAGTGGCCTCCCTTAATAAGATCTCTTATTTGGCTTGAAGAACCCCGTACTCCCTCCTTGGAGAATAATGGGTGTATAACTGTGTTTATAAAAACCCTAGATAAAAGGATTCTGAATTTCCTTAAGTAATTCTCACCCTCCAAAATCTGCTCTACTATAGCTTGATTTGCAAAAGAAACTAATATCCATTTGCAATGACCCCTTAATGGGAGGGGATGCACCCTGACTATATCAGAAGGATTCACATCCAGCTGTATTAGCTGACACAAATGTCTTTTTAACAAAAATTTGGTGTGCCAGCCTGGAAAGGTTCCATCTGGAAGAGGAAATATCTTTAAAACAATAGCCTTCAAATCTAGGCTCATCATATTTTGAGCTGGCAATGACAAAGGCTCCCAAGTGGGGAGAAGACCCCTCCCTTCCCAGACTAATTCTGGGCACTTATCAAAAACAGACCCCTGTGCCCCCACTTCATGCTTTGGCTGGACAGGCCGACTGCTGGAAGTTAGGTCCAACAGCTGATCCACAATAAGCTTAGTGTTCTGGGAGACCTGCTGCAGACACACCTGACTTCCAAGCAGGGTTTTATTCATTGCTGTTAAATTATTAAACAAAATCTCAATTAATCTGCCAACTAAAAAACAATCTTCCCCCAATAAAGAAGAGAAATCTGAAGGGTCCTTAGAGGGCTTATTAAGAGAGCCTCTAGCACCTTCAGGGTCCCTAAAGGGGTTTTCAAAGGATTCTGGACTATCCACCACTGAGGGGGAGCCCACGTAGTTAATAGGACTTACAGTTCCTGGTTCTTCAATATGGGGCTGTTTATTCCCAAAGCCCACCTCTGAAAGTTTAAGTTGTTTCAGGGAGGTAGATCCTATGTCAGAAGGCATCAAAGGGTCCCTCCTCCTTTTCTTTGAGCCACCCACCATTTTAAATAAAGGGGGGGAAAGTCAAGAAAATATCCAGAACCTCAAGGCTTTTTAAGCAGCAAGGAAAACACAGACCCAAGAGAATAGCAAAGTCCCACTCATTTCACATGCCTGAGGCTCCTCACAACAGCAAGTGCCAGAGTCACTCTGTTCTCCCGGCCCTCAGGATATGGTCCACTGTCATCGATGGCGCATGGCGATCTGAATTTCAAATCCTGAGCCAGAAATACACTGGTGTCTCATGCTGGTTTCTCAGGGCAACCCCACAAGAGCCAAACAGGGCCAAGGATAAGTCCCAACTCCAAGGAGAGGCAAAGGGGTGGGGGGAGGGGAAAAAAAAATAAGGAATGCCTTGCTCTTACACAGAGCTGGTCATGGCACTGCTTGACTCCTGAGGGGAAAAGATGCTTAGCTCTTAACAGAGATGACAAAGGCAATGCTTGGTTCCTAGGTGAAAAGAGCCTAACTCTTACACAGAGCTGACAGTGGCAGAAGTCCACTTCTGAAACAATAGCTAGCTCTGTACGGGGCTATCAGTGCCCATGCATTCTACTGCAAGGTAAATACCTTAGTCTTAAGTAAAACCCACGGGTGGAAGGCTAAATCCCCCCAAAACATAGTGGAGAAAAAAAAAAGAAACCACAACGGACCTCCAGCCGCTGTAAGCTGTTTCCTAAGGCCGCACTACGGCGTGTGCCTATGGTGCTCCCACAGGCGCTAGTCTTACCTTTCAGTCCCCAATGTTGGAAGTGAATGAGCGGGTTTCCCTGGGCAGCAATCAAGCCAGCTGACGCCCATGAGTTACGCACAAAGAAATAATAAACAAACTAAAGCCCCGCGAGGAAAAGGCTCCCTACCTCACTTCAAAGGGTAGCAGGTTCTGGGGGCTTGGAATGTAGGCAGCGGCATCAACAAAGTCCTAGCCGCCCGAGGCTGTTCTCCCACACAGCCCTCTTCATGCAATACACACCAGTAAGACAAACAAGAAAGATAGGGTTCATATCCAAGAAGGGCTTCTTGATCTTTTGCTGAATTCATCACTCCATGGAATCCTACAACAGAAAATCACAAGAAAAAGGGGCTCTATACCCCTAGTCAGTCTGCAGTATGCTTACATTCATTGCAATGACAAAATCCTTTATATGCTGGGCCACTAGGCCTTGTGGTTGCTTAGGCCTTCAAGAATCTCTTGAACAGGTATCAGAAAAGGTCTTTCTAAAACATGGGTCAGTACGTTTGAACCACCAGTATATTAATTCAGTTAATTCATTCAGCATGTCCAATAGCTGAGTCACATGAGTGTCAGCAGGGAACCAACGTTCCTTGTTATAACTGATTTCTAGTGCTATTTTGGAGGCTGTAATTGTGGACTCTAGTAAAGATGTACTGTTTATCTCAAAAAGTGAAGGTGAATCTATCCCATGAACTGGGATGCAATGGGACAGCAAAGAAACAATATAAGAGGTCCAACACAGTGAACCAGTGGAGGTCACCATCATACTTAACCCTGGACACCAGCTTTGGATATCTGAAACTATTGGGGCCATAGCAGGAGTTCTTGCATTAACCTTTCAGTAATCTATTGTAAGGCACCATGTTTTCCCATCTGTCTTAAGGACCATCTGTATCGGGGAGTTAAAGGGTGAGTGAGCTGGTCTCCACTAGCACCCTTTGCCTCACCAAGTCATCTATGGTGGGTGCTATCCCTTCTTCCACTTGTGTCGGGAAACGATACTGTTTCTGTGGGAGTACTGGGTTACCGGTAATATATACACAGTCTTCAGGCTTCCCACACTCGGTTTTGGTTTTAGCCCACACATCTAGAAACTCCTGTACCCATACATTTTCTGCGTCTGTGGGTGTCTCCTCTAGGGCCTTCATCACGACTGTTCTTAAACAAGAAAATGCTACCCGACTTTCTCTTGACGGGACCTGCCACAGAATCTTACTTGCCAGGTCTACCACTAATCCTTGGTTCTTACATGCTGCAGCTCCTACAGTGGCCTCTTTCTCCATCTGAACCCCTATCCAAACATCCCCTTTTAGGGGGGTGGCCCGTCTCTATATGCTCCAGTCCAGAAACTGGTGTCCTTCCTTTGTGTCCACAGCATAAGATTCCAGCGTCACACTGAGCCCTAGCCACATTTGATTCTTCTGACTAATTTTTAACAGATTTACACTAACTCCAGTATCCCCTAGAGCATCCAAGGGGCCAATTATTTCTTTCGCTGTCCCAATGTACACTCGGGGTCTGCCTACTGGGTCAAGGTGTAGTCAACACAGTAATTGCCACTGATTATCCCCTGGCAGTCCCCTACCATTGGAGGGGCATCCCTATTGGGCAGGGTCTGGCAGCGGGGCTGTGGCCTGGGTCACTGCTGCTACTGCCATTCCCTGTGCTTGCTGCACCTTTTACCTTCTAACTCCTGCACTCTCTTCAAAAAGGAGACTGTGCTTTGTCCATTCTACTTCTTTGGATCCTCTCCTATGTTCATCAAGAATCTCCAGATAGAGTTTCATATATCCCCCTCCAGGTCAGTTTGTTGGTAAAGTGGGGGAATCCTGAATTCCCTGCCTCGTTCCATCATGGGCTGAGATCTACCCTTGCCTGCGTTCCATTGGGCATTGGGCCTTTCTTCAGATCCTCTCCCTGCATTAGTATACATGACTTTCTGATCAAGGGTGGGATCGCCCACTACCGGCAGCCGCAGTGCCCACCATCCTACACAATTTGGCTGCCTCAAGGACATGCCGCTGTACTTGTTGGAAAGTTAATGCAGTATTAAGATAAGCGCCAAACAAGTCTATAGTCTTTCTAATTTCTGGTTGCAGTCCTTCCAAAAAGATGGTTATGAAGGGGCCATGGTTCTAATTTATCTCCTCCAATCTATTAACATACAGGGGCAGGCCCCTAATTAGTGTCGGACCCCCTTGGGGAAGGATCACTCCAGCTAGGATTGCCAACACCTGATGTCTCTGGGTATAATCACTAACTGATTCCCCAGGTTTCTGTTTATTGAGTACATATGCCTGAGCGTAGGCCCTTCGGCCTGTAACTAAAACCATGTTCTATACTGCGACCAGGGGGCTTCTTCCCAACTGGGGAGCTTCTCTCATAAATACCTCCCATAGATCTCCCTGCAGGGTGAGTTGTCCTAACCTAGTCCATTCATCCTCCTGCAGGTTCTCAACCTGGATCTGGAGTCATCTAGTACCTGCTGTGACATGTTGATTACTTTGCGAATAAAATCTCTCGGATTCACCACAACTTTGATGCTGCACTTAATACAATGGATGAACCAGAGGTTGTGGAAGCCCTGCCATGTCTGGTTTCATGGGATTAGTTTCAGTGGGTGTTGCCCACCGAGGCGAGGGATGTTCTTGAGGCAGTTCAGGCCACCTTTTGTGAACTTGACCCATGCTCACTCTGACTGGTTAAGGCCATCCGGGAGCTGTTGGGGCCATTGCTGGCCGGGGTGGTCAATGCCTCCCTTTGGGAGGGCATAGTACTGGGCTGCCAAGGATGCGGTGGTGTGGCCTCTGCTCAAAAAGCCATCACTTGACATTGACTCCCTCACCAGTTATTGGCTGGTCTCTAACCTTCCCTTTTTAGGGAAGGTTATTGAGTGGGTTGTGGCCCAGAAGCTGCGGGACCATCTCAACCGCACCGGCTATCTGGATCCTTTGCAGTCCAGTTTTTGTCCGGGCTATGGCACTGAGACTGCACTCATAGCTTTGTTTGACAACCTCCACCGCAAATTGGATCGGTGTCATTCAACCCTGCTAATTCTGTTAGATCTGTCGGCTGCTTTTGATGCCATTGACCATGAGATGTTGGTGACCCACCTGCGGGACTGAGCCAGGGTGGGCGGGATCATTCTTGAGTTGTTCCGCTCTTTCCTGTCTGGAAAAACTCAGTACGTGGTGCTTGGGGATTGCTCTTCATCGCCCCGAGACCTCACATGTGGTGACCCACAAGGTTCCATCTTTTCCTCTCTCCTGTTCAAAGTGTATATGCAGCTGCTTGGGGAGGTCATGAGACAGTATGGGGTACGGTGTCATCAATATGCTGATGTCACCCAACTCTACCTCTCTTTTTCATCTGACCCAAACCCAGCAGTCTCAGTGCTTACCCGGTGCCTGGAGGCTGTGGGGGACTGGATGAGGGTGAGCTGACTGAAGTTGAATCCCAACAAGATGGAGGTGATGTTCAGGGGTGGATTGGCCATTGAACCCACCAGGAGGATTCCCGGTGGGCAGAGCCGGGCCGGGCCGGAGGGCCGGTCCCGCTGTCTTTTTAAAAAATGATTATCATTTTTTAAAAAACTTGTTGGTCCTGACCCCTATCGGGTTGGGACAGAGGGGGGCGGGGGGAGGCCTCACCTGCCTCTCCCTCCTAGGAGCACAGCAGCAGCAGCAGCAGCAGCAGCAGCAGCGGGGACACTTGATTGGGCTGGGAGATAAGGCTGTTTGTTAACAAACAGCTCCTCCCCACATGCTGATCAGAAGGTTGCTACCTTGTAAAGAAGGTTCTTTGAGATGGCTCCTGCACTCTGCATGCGAGTCCAGTGGAGTGACTTGGTGGAGAGCACAGCGGAGCAGCGGCGGCAGGAGCAGAGCATGTGGAGGAGGCAACTCAAGAGGAGGACGGAGCCTGAGCCCACAGTGTAGCAGGTGAGGCCTGCTTGGGCCTGCTTGGGGGCCTGGGGGCGGTTTGGGTCTCTTTTGGGCCGGGGAGCTGGCCTGGTGGGGCCTGGGCTGGTGGGGCCTGGCCTGGGGGGCTGCTGGGCTGGGTGGGTTGTTGGGCTGGGTGGGGGGACTGCTGGGCGGGGGTGGGGGGCTGCTGGGCGGGGGGGGGGCTGGGGGGGG
>QEPC01008833.1:60602-79461 GCA_003113815.1 Sphenodon punctatus
GGATTCCTGGGTTCTCTGAGAGGGAAGTGGGGGCTAGTGGGTTAGCATGGGGGGGGGAGGGGAGACTGGGAGCCAGGACTCCTGGGTTCTCTGGGAAGGGAGGGAGGCTAGTGAGTTAGAACAGGGGTTGGCTGGGAGCCAGGACTAGCCCCCCTCCCAACCACGCCCTGTTCTAACCCACTAGCCTCCCACCCTTCCCAGAGAAGAACCCAGGAGCCCTGGCTCCCAGAACCCCCACCCCCCGTTCTAACCCACTAGCAACCTGGCCACCATCATCCATGCTTTCATAACCTCGAGACTGGACTATTTTAATGAAATCTACGTGGGGCTACCGATGGTGATGGTGCGGAGACTGCAGCAAGTGCAGAATGCGGTGGCCTGTCTCCTTATGGGGTCGGGCCGCTGTGAGCACATTAAACCAGTGCTCCAAGCTCTGCACTGGCTGCCTATAGTTTTCTGGGCCCGATTCGAGGTGTTGGTGTTAACCTATAAAGCCCTATATGGCCTTGGCCCGACTTACCTACAGGATCGCCTCACTTTCCATGCTCTGGAGTGACCCCTGCGGTTGGCTGGGAGCGCCCTCCTTGAGGTCCACTCGGCTGTGGAATTCCCTCCCGGCAGAGGCCTGGATGGTCCCAGACCTCCTTCTGGCGTATGACTAAGACCTGACTGTTCCACCAGGTGTTTGGCAGGGAGATGGGGTTTAGGGTGGGGGGTTGTGGGTTAGGGAGGGGGGAGGGAGATCTATTTTTGTTGTTGTTCCTTTCTCTTTTATTGTGCTGTTTTAGCTGTTGTTTAATTGTTTTTATGTGTAAGCCACCCCGGGCTGCCTGGAGCAGGAGGGGTGGGGTAATAAAACTTGCTAAATCAATCAATAAATAAAACCCTCTGTCATATGCAGCCAGTTAATAACCCAATCTGGGAAATTCTCCTGTCCCTTTCCCAATATTTTAGCCATATTATACAAGTCATTCAGGTTAGCTGCTTGAAGAGTTTGCTGTAAACCCATGACTTGGGTGCCCAGAGCATTGTAATTATGGGTTAAATGAACCAGGGCAGCTACTGGAGCAGCATATGTTCCCAAAGGGTCAATTCCTGGTGGGTCTATCGTGAATACCCAATCTGGGTAATCATTAGGATCTGGGCCATCCCATATGTCCCGATCCCATTCCTCCCTTGGATCCCAAGGGTCATCATTACCCCATTCCGTTAGTGCCACCTGAGTCTCTTTCCCCACCGCTAATGCACTAATCTGGGGTTTACAGGCTTTCAGTCTTTGATATAGTTCATTAACTTTCCTATTTCATCCACTATGGTCCGGGGGCTCTGTCTTATTCTTGACCTTATTTTCAGTCAACATTCTAACAGCACACTGAAGTCCTTCATTCTCTTTCCTTAATTTTTTTAACTCCCCTTGGTTTGGGCCTCTGGAGTCCCTACAGTCAAGGCAGCTACCTGGTGTTGCAGTGACACTTGACTCGATAGGGCTCTATTGTGATCTGTGAGGGAGTCAATTTGTTCTTGCCTGTTTTATAATACTGGTCTGATTATCCTTGTGATCTAATAATTCTTACTTTTCCTTTGCTAGGGCAGAGGCACCCTGCAATAATAGTCATAGGGCTGACACATTTTTTGTGTGTTTTTCAGGTTTATATAATTTGTACAATCTATCAAACATCTCTTCAATTCCGGGAATGGTAATCCCAGGTTCAGTCACCCCCTGGGTCTATGGGCAAGCTCCTGACTCCAAAATAACTGATTTTAATACACTGGCTCTATCTACCTTTTCCCAGGAATCATTACTTGATTCTGACTTACTATTTTTCCAAAACATCTTGGGTGAGGGACAATAACCCTTGTGTGATCAGCACAATTACAGCTAGACAATTCTTTTCTTCAGTCTGCGTGGTCAATCTGGTGCCAGGACTTATTTCGGGCCCTTGGGAGTTAGATAGATCTAAATATTCCCAAACCTGCATGGTTAAGTTAGACCTTTCCTGCCCGCATTGCTCCACCAAGTGTTAGATTGCAGGTTCCCCCAGACTCCTGTGGAGTATCCCAATCCCGTCCCATTGGTCACCCTTGGATGAACCACACAGATGCAGTCTGTTAGTCTCAACCGGTCAGTCAGCAACAGTTCCCTATCCTATCCTATATAAGTAAAGTTCTTTCTCACTTAGTTTCATTCTTGCATCCGCAGACAGCTACTGGCCAGACAATCTACCATTGTTATGCAGGCTTTTTCTTCCTTCTTTCTCCTCTCCAGTCAGAGGGGCTGCTGCTGCTTCTCCTGGTTCGGTATTGCTCTCTTTTATCAGGATTTCATGCAGTTAGGGCCTCCTCCTTCCAATTTTTCAACTTGTTCAAACTTTTTCACTTCAAACTTTTCCACTTGATCACACCGTCACCTCTGCCTTATTTTGGCTCGGATCATGTTCACAGTTCATGGTGACCTGCAGAACTTGTTTAGGGTGTTTTTGCAAAGTTCTTGTTTACAGGATAGCCAACATTTTGCTTCTTCTTCTACATTCCAATTCCTTCTACTCAAGGCATTTCCCTGCCCAGTTGCAAGTGGCTTAGCTCTGGGTAAGAACTTTAACCTTACTTGATTTATTAAACTTATTAACCCTTACTGTGCTTGAATCCTAACAGAACCACAGTCTTGCTGCTCACACTCACCTGTCCCCCAGCATGCATACACACATACACACTTGCTTCTGCCCCCGCACTTGTGAGACTAATTTCACACACATATCCCCAACAGCTCATTTTGCAGCAGTGGTCAAAAAGGGAAACAGGATTTTAGGAATTGCTGGGAAAGGGATAGAAAAGAAAACAGAGAATTTTATAATGCCACTCTAAAAATCTATGGTGTGGGGAAACCTTGAATACTGTGCACAGTACTGCTCACCCCATCTCAAAAGGGTATAGTATAGCTGAAAAACAAACGTATAAGGGCAACAAATATGATCACCGGTATAAGATGACTTCCATATGAGATGCTAAAAGAGAGAGAGAGAGAGAGCTCTTCAGCTTCAAAAAAGAGATGACTGAGGAGGGATGTAATAGGTGATTATCAAATCCTGAGCAGTGCAGAACAAGTAAATAGAGAGCTCTTATTACACTATCTCATAATGCAAGAATTAGCAGACACTAGATTACATGATCAGGCAGCAGGCTTAAAACTAACCAAAGGAGGTGGCACTTCACATCACAAAATGTACAATTAACCTGTGGAACTCACTGCCAAGGGATGCTGTGAAGGTCAGTAACATAACTGGGCCCATTGATTGTTGTTAGTCAAGTTAATCAGAGGTTCACACTTCTGACTGCCAGAGGCTAGGGATAAAGGACAATGTATGCTGTGCACATCCTCAGAAACATCCTGGCAGGATACAGGATAATGGGTGAGATGGATTTGACCTAGCCTGGCATCGCTTATGTTCTTAGACTGGCCTGAGCTAATCTTGTGTGAGTCATTTTCCAGCAGACTGAAAGAAGCAGGAAGGGAAGGACTATGTCTATGTCTTAGCTAGACTAGTTTTGGTCTGGAGTCTGCAAGCAGACCTGGCCAGCGATTATCCAGAGCCTCATCTGACCTTCTGCAAGGGGCTTCCTTGCCAAGATACTGATGGTGTTTTCTTGCAGGAAAGTCGTATGTGGGTGTGGCTATCCCAAAGAACAGCACCTGGAGGAGGCCATAAAGTCACCCTTTTTCCTGGGGAAAGAATGGGAACCCCAAAGACATGTCCAGGAGATGCCAACGGATGCATTTGGGGACATCAGCTTCACAGGTCTGGGGCAGAAGGTGGGCAAGGTGAGCAGTCACAATCCTCTCTGCTTTGGGACCCACTGGCTGCTCAGCAAACAACTAAGGCAGAAGGAGACATCACCAGCAGGCAGAGGAGATCATTCCTTGGGCTCTTATGTGTTGGGAAGGAGGGCCACAGCCAGGCAGGCAAGGACATTTGAAGGTCTCCTTAAAGCTGTTGGCTGCAAGGCCCAAACTTCAGTACGTGATGCTTAGGATTGCCACTTCTCGTGGTTTGACCCTGAGACTCCCATTTTTACCTTTGGGAGCAGGGCTTGCCTTAGCCTAAGCGGGGCCCAGGACGGGGAAGAAATGTGGGGCCCCAGCCACCGCCGGGCCTACGGGCACTCCCCAGTCTGGGGGCAATGCGCTCCCCAGGCCTGGGCTCGGGGATGGGCAGAGGGGCACTCCCCTCCACCCATCCCCAAGCCTGAGTGGCCATTTGCATTCTGAACTGGATCACTTACCTGATCCGCTGCCGTCGTCGTTGCTGCCGCCACCTCCAGCCTGGGTCCCATGCCACGCTGCCGCGCTGCCCACCACCACCAAAAGTTCTTCTCCCTCCCCCCCCCCGCTGCCTGTCACACTCTCGTGCCTCAGCCATGGGAAATGAGGGAGAGAGAGGCTGCCCCATGGTAAGGCCGGCCCTGTTTGGGAGTCTCGGAGTGAAACTACAAGAGGTGGCAACTTTAGTGATGCCCTCCACTTTCATCTGCCGTCCAGTAAAATGTTTTCTGGGAGGGCTGAATGCCTTGCCTCTGACCCCCAGAAATCCTGCCTCCTGGAAGCCCCCTAGAAACCTGACCTCTGGAAACCCTGTCCTTGAAAACCCTGCCTCTGCTTTGTACCTTGATACCCTGGGGTCAGAAAGCTCATGAGCTGGAGATGCAATGGCAGCAGCAGGGGGCCTGGTGCAGGGCCCACCTGGGAAAGTATGAGCCTGGGCTAGTGGATCCCCTCCTGTCCCTTCTTTGGCAATGGAAGGACTCTGAATGCAACTCTGTTGCTCAGGCCATATACCAGCACTGCTGCTTCCATTGCTCCGATGTGGGACTGCTGAGACCCTCTGGTTTTGCTATTCCTGGCTCCTGGACAGTGGTACCAAGGGGAGAGGTGCCCACTGAGGGGGAGAGAGAGACCAAGGGTGGGTGCAACCGGGTGTCAGTGTGGATTGGGCTGAGTCCCAGAGCTGGATCCAGACATGTGCAGACTGTGTGACTGTTCAGGCCTCCAATACATGGAGTCCATGAATGAACTTAATGACATGAGTGTGAGAAGGTCTGGCATAAAATATGGGCCCAAAGAGCCCCAGACTTGAGCTTTTGCGGTTGACTGGGGACGCCCATCTGGAGGTACCTGTTTTTAACTTGGTTTGCATGATGCTGAGGGCATTCTCGGCTGCCACCCTGCAGCTGCGGAACCCCCTCCCCTGGGAGGTTTGCTTATGTCCAGATTTGAGCGCCTTTAGGAGGTGATGTAAAGGAGTTCTGTTTACAAGGGCATTTGGCAGTGGGGACTAGGGGAGAAAGGGAGTTGTGGGGTATATGGCGGAGATAGGAGGTTGGGGTGTAGGGGAGGAGAGCAGTTGGATAGGGTTGTGGGGGTGTTTTATGTTTATGCAGTTTTTGGTTTGTTTTATATTTGTATTTTTAATATTGTAAGCTGCCCTGAGCAGGAAGGGTGGGGTAAAAATTAAAATAATAATTTTTGGACCAATCGTATTGATCTGAAGAATTCGATCCTGTCGAAGGATACAATCCAAAAGGATTGGTTTCTTCAACAGGGTCTGTGATGGAATGCCCTGGGGCAACACCCCTCTTCTTCCATCTGGTGGCTGCCTCTGCATACACCGCTGCCACCACCCGGGTTCTCCCTCCAATCTGACAAAGGGTATTTTCAGACGTTACGAGATCACGCTCAACCACAGTGAACCACGCTCAACCCCGCGGCGGGGCCAAAGGGCCCTGAACGTCTGTTTGGCGCGCGCCAGATGTTCATCACGCTCAATACCCACATGGGGTCAGTTTGAACCACGCTTCCCGGGCTAGCCGGGGGAAGGTCTCGGGAAGCGTGGTCAAACCAACCCCCACAGGGAACCAAGCAAAAGTAACGTCTGGACGCCAATCCCCCAGCGGAACCAAAAAAATGGAGCCCCGGCCGGGGACGAGGCACGCAGCGTCGCTGCCAGGCAACCAGCACCAACACAAACACCGGAGGGAGATTTAAAGCGAGAGCAGCAGCAAGCAAGCGTGGCGGGATGGAGCGAGGAGGGAAGCGGAAGAGACCGGAGGCACGAACAGCGACAGCGGCGGCACAGGAGGCGGAGGACGTGCAGCCAGGCCCAGCGATGCAGGCGGAGGGGGCACAGGTGCAGGAAGGGGGCACACGGGAGCACCCGACCAGGGAGGCGCCCCGGGAACACCAACCACAGCTGCAGCCGGGTCGCGCCGCCCCGGGGACAGCGGCCGGAACAGGCCCACAGGAGGCACCCAGGAAACGGGTAAGGGCACCCACTGGGAGGGGAACAGGGGGCACAGGGGAACCCCCTGTGGAGGGGGCCGGGGGGACCCCGGGCGGAAGGCAGGGGGGCAGGGGGACCCCGGGCGGAGGGCAGGGGGGCAGGGGGCCCCCGAGAGGGCCCACACCCTCACCCAGCAACCAACCACCCCCCTTCCCCCCCCCAGACACGAAAGTCGGCCCGGGCGGACGAGCCCCAGGAGGAGCCCGGCCCCCGGCCCCCGGAGGCGCACCCCCAGGAGGAGGTGGAGGAGGAGCAGAGGCAGGTGCAGCATGAGCTGGACCGGGAGGAGGAACAGCAGGGGCCCAGCCGGAGGAAGGCCTATCACAGAGGGGGACAGTGGGGCCTCCAGGAGACCCGGGACTTCATACGGATCTGGGGGACCCTAGAGTACCAGCTGGAGCTCGCAATAAACCAGCGCAACGAGCATGTCTACCGGGACATCGTGCGCGACATGGAGGCGGCGGGGCACGAGCGCACTGTCAACCAGTGTCGCTCGAAGGCCAAGGAGCTCAAGAGGGGGTACAAGGCCCTCAAGGACAATAACAGCCGCTCCGGCCACGGGGCCCGCACCGCCCCCTACTACGATGCCCTGGACCGCATCCTTCACATGAAGGGCTCCATAGTTGCCCCACGCCTGGTGGGCAGCGCTGTGGTCCAGGGCAGGGAGCGGGCCGAGGTACCCCCTCCCCTCGCCGCCCGCCCGGTAGACACGAGCTCAGGGGACCCCCACCCCCAGGAGGACCACCCGGGACCCGCAGAAGCCCCAAGGCCCCCCCCCAGCAGCAGCCCGGAGACATCCCAACGCCGGGCCGGCCAGGCGGAGTCGGAGGTCGGCACCTTCACCACCCTCAGCCAGTGGTCCCAGGGGGAGCACTCCCAGGGTGAGGCGCCGGGCTCCGAAGGCTCGGAGACGGACATAGAGGGTAAGCGGGCCCCCAGGGCAGGGGGGGGCACGACCAGGGGGCCGGTGGCAGGGGCGGGGGTGGGGGCCCTGCTGCAGGGGCCACAACCAGCCCCCTTCACCCGCTCCCCCCTCTCCCGCCCGCAGGACATGGGGAGCCCCAGGACCGGGCCAGCGAGACGGTGCAGGCCCCCGCGGAGGGCACAGGAGAGCAGGTGCCGGACCCAGGTAAGGCGGGAGGGCTGGGATTGCGGGAGGGCCCCCCGGGCGCCAGCCCAGGGGGGCCTCTGGCCTCAGTGGGGGAGGGGGGGCAGGGGGCCCCGGGACCCGACCCCGCTAGGGGACAGGGCCCTGCACTGACCCACCCGCCCATTTCCACAGGGCAGCCCCCGCGCGCGGCGCCTCCGCCGGCCGCGGCCCCAGCCCAGCGGATGCGGGAGTACCGGGCGCGGGTCCGCAGGCGCAGGGAGGAGCAAGCGGAGGACATCGTCCGCAGGGCGGAGGAACAGGGGGAGCGCATGATCGCCTCCGTGGACCGCATGGAGGCGGCCATAGAGCGGTCCATGGAGAAGGCCCTGGAGACAGACCGCCGGCTGGAGGCGGAGGTGCGCCTGGAGCGGAGGCGGGAGCGCCGGGAGCACCAGCGGCAGCAGGGGCTGCTCAGGGGCCTCCGGCAGGACATACAGGGCATGGTGCGGGAGCACAGTGCCAAGATGGACAGGTCCCACGACATTGGGACCTCCCTGCTCCTGCATGCGGGCACCATGTGTGCCTACGTGATGGCCGGCGCACCTCCGGGCGCCCTGCCCGCCCAGGTCCCCATGCCGGGCCCCTCGGCGCCCCCGGGCCCAGCCCTGCCGCCCCTGGCGCCCCCCCGGCCCCAGGGCCCTCGCATGCGCCTCCCAGTGCCCCCGGGCCTCCGGAGGGTCCAGCCCCCCCGGGGCGCGACCGGGGCACCGGGCACAGCTGCCCATCCGCCGCCCGGCCCCCTGCCGGGGCCGGGACCGGCCCAGGACACGGCAGGGGACACGGACAGTGGGGGGGAGGGGAGCTCCCAGAGCTCGGTGGGCCCAAGCGGCCGCACGAGGGGTCGGCCCAGGAAACGCGGGGGGATGGTGGGAAGGGGGGGGAGGGGGAGGGCCACATGAGGGCGGGTGGTGGACGGGGTCACGGGGACGGGGGTGGGGAGGGGGCACAGGGTGATTGTGTGCACTGTGTGGGCAATAAAGTGTTGTAAAGAGACAGTTGTCCCCGGCCCGTTTGTGGGGGGGACAGGGCTGTGGGACCGCGTGTACAGGGGCATGGGCACGGAACGGGGGGAGGGGCCCCCAGGGGCGGGAAGGCCCTCACAGCGGGCCCCCCCGGGCGATGTGGGTTGCAAGGGCGTTCCGGATCCTTTTGGCATACCGGTACTCCCGGGGGTTCCCTGCGTTCACGTACAGGGGAACAGGACCGGGGGGCCGGTGGGGCTCGGGGTACTCCAGGGCCGCCCCCTCGGTCTCGCACACATTGTGCAGAACGCAGCAGGCACCGATCACCAGGGCGGAGGTGGGGACGGTGAAGTCCAGGCGGCCAGCTATACTCCTCCAGCGCTGCTTCAGGGCCCCGAAGGCACGCTCCACCACGGTCCGGCTCGCACACAGGCGGGTATTGTATACCTGCTCCGCAGGGGTGCTCGGGACAGGGTAGACCTTCATCAGCCAGCGGGTCAGGGGGTAGGCGGGGTCCCCCAGGATGCAGGGGGGCATGGGAACACCCTCGATCCACCTCATGCCCATGTCCGCGAAGTCCCCCCGGTACATGCGGGCATAGAAGGGGGAGATGGTCATGATCCTGGCGTCGTGACTCCGGCCGGAGTTGCCCGTGTAGATGTCTATGAAGCGGGCCCGGTGGTCCACCACCCCCTGCAGGTGCAGGGAGTAGTATCCGTGCCGGTTCACATACTCCAGGGCCTCCCCCGCGGCCGGGCGCAGGATCTCGATGTGTGTGCCGTCCACGGCTCCGATGCAGTTCGGAAAGCCCCCGGCCGCGAAGCCAGCCATCACAGCGCCCTGGTCCAGGAGCTGGATGGTCCTGTCGAGGAGCACGCCCTCCACAGCCTCGCACACATCCCGCACGATGCAGGCGACCGTGCTGAGCCCCACCCCGAAGTGCTGGGACACGGACCGGCACGAGTCGGGCGTTGCGAGGGCCCAGACCCCAATGGCCACCCGCTGGACCATGGGGATGGGCTCCCGCATGGAGGTGTGCTGCCGCTCCAGCCAGGGTGTGAGGAGCTCCGCTAGGCGCAGCAGGGTGGCCTTGCCCATCCGAAAGTGGGCCCTCCACTCGGCTTCCTCCCAGTGGGCCAGGGCCCAGTCCCACCACACCTGTGGGCGCTCTGAGACCCATAGGCTGCGTGCTATGGGCATAGCGAGCAGGGCAGTCTGCCGGAGGGTCTCCCTTGCCCAGAGGAGGCGCCTCGCGGCCCTGCGGAGCACAGCGGGCTGGGTCAGGCTCCGGCTGACTGCCTGCCAGGCCCCCCAGGACATGCGCCGTGCCCTGAGCTGTGCACGGGCTCTCCTGCAGGCGTGCTGGCCCCGGAGGCTCTCCGTGCGGGCCTGCAGGTGGGTGCAGCAGCAGGCGGAGTCCCAGGCCTCGCCCCTACATGGGCTCATGGGTCTGCGCGTGCCCAGGGCAGATGCATTCCAGCTGCTATCTCCCCCGCCACCCCGGGCCCCCTCCCCGTGCTGTTTGCTCCTGATTCCACCCCCAAGACTTGAATGGCAGCACCCCCCTAAATTGTTGGTGGATATCTAAAGTCAGCACACAATCGAAGAGATAATGCCCCAAATCCTCCACATGCTGGCCGCAGTCACAAAACCTTTTAGCATAAGGGATTCCTCTCAACCGCCCATCTAAGACTCTTGAGGCCATCAGCTGAAATCTGGCCAATGTGAGCGCTTTTCTCAGATTAAAGCT
This sequence comes from Sphenodon punctatus, assembly GCA_003113815.1. NCBI lineage: Eukaryota > Metazoa > Chordata > Lepidosauria > Sphenodontia > Sphenodontidae > Sphenodon > Sphenodon punctatus. The sequence continues at coordinate 70,797 of QEPC01008833.1, forward strand.
GGAAACGGAACATAAATATGGTTCCAATTGGTATATAGATTTAAGGTTCCCATAGTGAGAGATACAGCTGTTTGCGCAATACCCTGCTGCTTATATATATATCTGCTATTCGCAGCCCAAGAAGCCTTTTTGCTTGTCCAACAGGAAGTCCCCTCAATACCTCAAGGGAGAAACCAACTGTGCTCAAAAGATTGATAAAGTGAGACCTCCATATAAGCTTACTCTTAAGGCCTTCTTGTTCCTCCCAACAGGCATGTGTGAGACTCTCTTTGGACATATTCATTAGTCTCACCCCAAAATTGCAAATAGAGACTTGAGCCTTGGCTATCACAGGTAGAATACCTGTTTCTACCCTCATAAGATGTACTGGGGAATAACTAGGCACCCCCAAAATTCATCTAAGGACCTTGTTTTGCACCACCTCCAAGGGAGCTGCCTCAAATCCCCATAATTCCACCCCATAAAGGACTTGAGGGATTAATTTATGACTGAGAAGGCGGAGAATAGGTTTCACCATCTTCCCCCCGGGTAGCCCAAAAAACCAGAATTTCTTCAGCTGTATGCTGTGCTTTAAGTTTAGCAGCTGCAATATGTTGTGACCAAGCTCCAGAGGCAGCAAACAGCAGTCCCAGATATTGTGAACAGGGAACCTGCTCAAGTCCATCCAATTCCCAATGGCGGGTACGCACTTGCTTGGCAAAGACTACAATCTTAGTTTTGTCATAGTTGATTTTTAACATTTCTTCTTGACAATATGCGCTTAGCACTATCAGGGCCTGTTGCATCCCATTTTCAGCAACAGACAACAACACCATTTCATCTGCATATAACAGAATCGGAAGAGCCCTCCTGCCTATCCTTGGTGCAAAAGTCAGCTCCTCTCTATAAGCGTCCACTATATTATTTATATAGAATTTAAAGAGGAAGGGGGCAAGCACACACACACACGCGCGCGCGCGCGCTTTACACCCGCAAGGACTGGGATATCTTCGGATAAAGTTCCTTCCCTTGACACCCTTACCCTCATATAAGTCAACGAGTGTAACTCCCGTACCAAAAACAGAAGACGTTTATCCAGATTAGTGGATGCCAACTTTGCCCATAGGCGGTCCCAACTAATAGAGTCAAAGGCCGCTTTAAGGTCTACAAAGGTGGCAAAAAGATTGTTTTTCCTAATATGGGCATACTTCTTTATCAAATGTTCCAAGACAAAACAATGATTTATGGTTTCTCGGCCTGACCAAAATCCTGCCTGCTCTTCATGGAAAATTTGCTCTTTTTCTGCCCATGCTTCCAGTTTTACCAACAAATATTTGCCATACAGCTTGGCAATCACGTCCAATAAACTGATGGGTCTATAATTCTCTGGATTATCCTTCAAACCTTTTTTATAAACAGGAATCACAATACTGTTGTTCAAGCCAGTGGGGAATTTCCCCGTAGCATTAATGCCATCAAACAATCTTGAGATAACCGGCACCCACCAGTCTATGTTCATTCTGAAAACTTCCCCTGGAATCCCGTCTTCTCTAGGAGCCTTCCTCAGAGGGACAGATGCTATAAGATTGTATATTTCATTTTGATCCACTGGATGCCAAGAGGGGCAATCTGACATACAGAGTTCAATTTTGGGGGAGAGTTTCCCTTCTCCCTTAGAAAAAATACCCCGATAATATTTCTTCCAAGTCTGTTCAGGAATCCCTGGGTCCGCTGTAGGTTGATTTACACCCAACCCTGATTTGACTAGGTGTCAGAAAGTAGTACTATCTTTCTGTTCAACAGCAGTCCCCAATCTTTCCCATTGCTTTACCTGATAATCCTTTTTCTTACCCTTGATCATTCTCCTATACCTAGCCCTAACCTCCCTCAATTTACTCAGGTTTTGCCTGCCATGATTTAATTTCATGGCTCGTGCTACTGAGTTAACAACAGACTTGAGGAAGCGACATTCTTTATCAAGCTCCCCGGGGACCACCCCTTTATGCTGGGCGGAGCCCAGATTTCCTCGTAAATCACCAATTAACTCATTAAAGAGGGCTGGAATCCTCTCAGAATCTATCGGGGCATTTCCTATTTGGGCCTTAGTTTCAAGACAGGACACGGATTTTAATCTAACTGCCACTTTTTCTGCCATACTCATATTCCATTTGATAATTTTCCTTCCTTGGGGGTTTACGCGGGGATTCAACCTCCCAGCCATCTTAAATGGGAGAACTGGCCCCATGATCTTAATTTTAACTGAAATTGGCTGATGGTCACTAGCACCAGCCGATAATACCGTAAACCCCGAGAATTTGTCCGAATGCACATCAGGAATGCAGACATAGTTGATGACGCTGGCCCCTGACTCCCCCCAAAAGGTAAAAGCACCATGTCTATCCATTTCCTCCCTTCCATTTAAGGTATGCCAGTTGATTTTGTAGAGATATTTAAGGAACTGGAGGCTCTTGGAATTGCACACGGGGTCCCTAGAGACCCGATTTGAACCATCAGGATTCTCATCGGGATCAAGCCCCATCCTTTCCCAATTCCTACTATCAGAATCCCCAATCCGGGCATTAACATCACCAACCAGGACAGGAACATGGTTGGGGTAATTTTCACCACATTCTTCAATAAAGAGTCCCAACAGATACCAAATAGAGGCCCTTTCTGCAACATTCTTAGAGCAATATATATATATATATATATATATATATATATATATATATATATTTATATATTTATAATTATAACCCCTCTAGAATGCTCATTGGAAAGAATCACTACCACAGTATTTGGAGGGGGGTTAGCAATCTCCTCCTCCACCAACATCAAATCTTGCCTCACTAGGATAGCCAACCCTCCTGCAGCTCTACCATACTTGGCTTCTTTAACAGCTGGTAAAGTCCATACAAAATAACCCAAATCTTCTGGACACACAATTTCTCTCAGCCAGGTTTCCTGAATACAAATAATATCATAATCTGAAAGAATACTCCACCCTCCACTATCTAAACAAAATCTCCACCCATGCACATTTCAGGAAACTAACTCCAAAACCTGGAACTGCAGTGCTCACTATATCATAAGGGGGTTCTTTCGGCATCAGCCCCAAGGCTAGCTGTGATTTCATCCTGAGCGGTAATTGCATTGGTTAGTACAGTAAGATCACTACTGTTTCCCTGCTCTAGTACCAAGATTTCTTTACCGCTACCCCTCACATTGTCCATAGCTCTACTGGACAAGTCCTGGAACATGTTAATACCCAGAGAGGGTGTGGAACATCTCACCCTTATTGCAGGCGAATCTGACCTGGGAGCAATGCTCAGTTTGCTACCCTCATCTACTTTCCCTAAATTACTTCCCATAAACCCTGCTACTTGCACTTCACATAACGTCTCCCCCACCGAAGATCGAAGCAAGAAAGAATGTGAGTCGGAAATATCCACAATTGACCGATCCACACACTCCTGGTTAGATAGAACTATCGCTTCGTGCCGAGGTACAGTTCCCTTTGCTGCTGGGCCCCTGGGTGCGGCCACTACCAGTAACAGTTTATTAGAAGTCCCCTGGCTGTTGGGATCAGCTGAAAGAACTTCTTATGCAGATTAGTTTAAAATACCCCCATAACCCCATAATCCTCCTGGGAGGAATAACTCCAGAATAGCAACTCAGGAGGGGGATGAGTATAATCCTTGGATGTTTTCTACATGGGCACTTCCTATTAGGCGATCAATGGATGAGCAGATCAATAAGCATGGGGAGAAATGTATCCATTTGCTTGCAGAGCAGGGATTAGTGGTGGTGAATGGCCAGGTAGACCCAGATTACCTGGGAGAATTTACATTTGATTCCCTTAACGGGACAAGTGTTATAGATTATGTGTGTCTCCCCTCGGAGCTTTTTAGCAAGGTACTGGGGTTCCAAATTATTAAAAGACCAGAGGGGTCACATTTTCCTCTTTGTCTGCAGCTCTCTCAGAGAGCTAGATCTTCCTCTGCGGAACAGCAATCTGGGGATCAGCCCGCTATAAGAACACAATGGTCGCAGGCAGGAAGAAATCAAATAGTCCAGCTGTTACTGTCCCCTGCGGGGGTTAGGCTTAGGAATGAGACATTACATTTAGTCAACTTTCAGGATTTTATACTCATTTTCAGTTAATGTTAGATCATTTGATACTGTGTATCAAGAAGCCGCCCTTAGCTGAACATCCATGAAATATTAACCCCTCAAAGGGGTGGTATGATGCTGAGTGTAGGCAAAAGAAGAGGGAACTGATTGGAGTAAGGAGGGAATGGACTAGGTATAGACTCCTCGAAGATTGGAATAAATTTATTCAATCTAGGAGGGACTATCTTAAACTCCTCAGAGAGAAGAGGAAAGCAGGGGCTATGCTTCTATGGGCATAAATCCAGGTGGCAGCTCAAACTAGTGATCTGAAGAAGTTCTGGCAATTGGTCAATAGCTGGCAGGGGGTCGTGTATATCTGAGGAGGTGTGGGCTGCCTTTTTTACTGAAATGTACCAAAGCCCTGAAATTCCCTGGATATATACAGAAAGTGAGATGGAACATGTGGTAAAAGGAGGAAGTAAATTTACCTTTGTGGCAGAAGAGGAGGTGGCATTGGCTGTGACCCAGCTGGCAGCAGGGAAGGCCCCAGGAAAAGATGGGATACCCCCTGAGCTCTTCAAACAGTTTGCGAGTTGGTGGATCCCACTCCTAGCAAGATTGTTTATGCTAATTAATTATACAAAGGAGATTCTGCAGGAGTGGGCTACAGCAGTTATAGTGCCTATTTTCAAGAAAAGTAATCCATTAGATCCAGTCTGTTATAGGCCAATTAGCCTACTCCCAATAGTAGCCAAATTGTATGCTAGGATACTTTTGGCAGCCCTAAGGAAATGGGTTGATGTGGACCACCCACTAAGAGAAGAACAGGCGGGCTTTTGTAAGGGCAAATCCACAATGCATAATTGTTTCGTCTTACAACATCTTATAGACAAATATGTGGTTGTAAAACGTGGGAACCTCTTTGTAGCTTTCATAGATCTCTCGAAAGCATTTGATTCAGTAAACAGAGAGCGTCTTTGGGGTAAGCTGAGGAAAATGGGGATGCCGCCGGAACTGCTAGAGCTAATAGTGAAGCTCCATCAAGACACAAGGGCAGTGGTGAGGCTAAGCCCGAAGGGAAACCTTACGAGAGATTTCCCTTTACAGCAGTGGGTTAGGCAGGGGTGCCTTCTTGCCCCACTTCTTTTTAATTTATATATTGATGACCTTGTTCCTACCCTTTCTATAGCCAATCCAACGCCACCACGAATACAGGATAGACCACTATCCTGCTTAATGTATGCGGATGACATTGTCATTTTTTCTCAGACTAGACGAGGACTTCAGCAAATGCTAACAGCAATGTATACTTATTGTCAAGCAAATGCCCTCTCTGTCAATATAGGAAAGTCTAACGTCATGGCTTTTGGCAGTTCCCGTATTAAATTTAAGTGGTCGCGGGGGGGGCAAGAGTTAGCCACAATACAACAGTACATATATCTTGGAGTAGTATTCACCTCTCGAAATTCCTGGTATCAGAACAACAACAGACAAATTACCAAGGCAAAACAAATTGTGGGAGGCCTCCTTAGATTGTATCATGCAGCCCCTGTGGCATCGATAAAACAGCTGCTAGATATTTTACAGACTAAGGTTATCGCCTCCCTGACGTATGGAGGTGAAGTAACTGCCCCTGGATATGTGCGTAATATGGAAATTCCACAGAATCAATTTCTGCGTACAATTCTAGGAGCTCCAAAGGCGACACCCCTCACTATGCTTAGATTGGAGACTGGAATGTTGTCCGTATTGGCTCAATTAAATCTTAGATTCCTCACTTTTTGGGATAAAGTGGCAAGAGGAGAAATGGGTCTGGCACAGAGCTGCTATTTTGAGCAGAAGCGTCATCAAGGAGTGCCATCATACCCGTGGATTTCACACTTAAAGAAATTGACTGGCATAATTCCCCTCACAGTGAATGGTACTGGGATTCCAGGGAGCACCGAGATCCCAGACCACAGATTACCTAAACAAGAACTTAGAGTACGTCTAAAAAAGTGGGCCCACGCAAAGGACTTTGAACTTCTTGCTCGTAACAAAGTTTCGTTGTACTATCCAAGGGTTAAAACGGAGGCCAGGTTGGAATTGTATCTGCAGCAGCTTCAGGACCCTAGGCTTAGGAGAATGGCGATGCTATTCCGCTTTAATCTGTTCGAGACAGCAGAGGTTAGGGGGAGAAGAGAACGAGTCCCTAAAGAGGAAAGAACATGCAGGAGATGCCCAGATGTGATAGAGATCCTCTCCCATCTCCTATTGCAGTGCCCACAATATGCTGAGCTTAGGAAACTGTGGTTGAGTTCTGTGGTAACCCCGGAAATAGCTTCCCCAGAAGAGACTTATGAACTGCTAATAGCTTCTACGGATATGTCAACAATTAAAACAGTGGCTATGTTTCTCCTAGTGCTAGGTTGAGAGGGCAGAGTTGCTTGAGAAGGGTCAGCTCCCTGCCCTTTTGAACTTTGAATTCGTTATATTTGGATATTATATATATATGATTTTAGGTTTTCTCTGTATGATAGTTTTATTGAAAAGCAGAGAGTTTTATTTATTTATTTACTTATTTATTATGTGTATTTTGTGATGTGTTGTGTTGATGTATTCTTTATATAGCAAATTTGCTGAAATAAACTAAAGAACTACTAGAAGTCCCTTGGGGCTGTAAGCACAGCGAGCCATCGGCTCTCTGCCCTGCCAGCCCAAACTCAGGTGCTACTTGATATTGAGCACTGATTTTACAAAATTTCCCCAATTGTGAATGTAGATGGTCCATGCGCTCCAAAATCCCAAATTTCCCTACTAAACTTGGGGGCACACTTGCTGGTGTTAAAGCGTACCCCCTGCCCAGAGGCTTGCCTTTATCCTTACTACCCGATCCTATATCAACCTCTATACTATCCCCCATCACTAACTCAATCAAGTTCCCTTCCATCTTCTGCCCTAGATCCTGAATTGGTCTCATCCCCTTTATCTCAGGGCACAATTCCTTCATCAGGGACGCCTCTGAGAGACGCCAAACACCACCAGCTTTCTTGGGGACACCACCATTCCATATAGATATACCCTGGCTTGGGACAACGGGGTTCTCATAGTATACTTAAGAAATATATATTTCTCTTGCCCTTAATGATTCCTCCTTATTGAAAATACGAGACACCAGTTGTTAGGAGTTAAAAGTGACATTCACCACACAGCATCCCTTAGTATGACATAACACATCAATAACACCAAGGGAGAGGGGTGGGAGGTACTTAAGTAACTTACCTTTCCCCCTTAGGCTCCAGAGTCCAGTGGTGCTCTGCGGTGCCCGGCGGCAGGCAGAAATACTAAGGAAAACTGTGCATGTGCCAAATGGTTGCTATGGTCGTTCTGTGCATGCGCAGCTATTTTCTAGCACCATTTTGGAAAAAGGTAGCCAGTCTCCCATGCCTGGCTGCCGGCTGAGCATGTGCAGACCGGCTGTCATTTTCCAAAATGGTGCCAATGCTAGCACCATTTTGGAAAATGGTCACACATGCGCAGAACAGTCATGGTGGCCATTTTGTGCATGCACAGTTTTCCTTAGTATTTCTGCCCAGCGCGGCCCTGAAAAGGTGGTGCCAGGCACTGTGGGGCACCGCTGGACTCTGGGGCCTAAGGGGAGAAAGGTAAGTTAATTAACCACCCTCCTCTCCCTCCCCACTCAGCCACTTCTGTTTCCCAGCATCCCTGCCTGGCAACGCATGCCTCCCCCAGACTCCTGCTTGGTTGCCTGCCCCAGCACTGCTGTAGCAGGCGCTGGGGTGGGTGGGCACAGGCAGGGGTCTGGGGGAGGCGGGTGCTGGGCAGAGGTCCTGGGAGGCAACTAATCCCCTCCCCACCCCTGCGCAGTCCCTCTACCCCCACAATACCTCCCGTGGACCCCTGGGGAGGCAGAACTGGGAGCAGACATTGGATTTAGGCTGTATTGATCAGAATCCATTCCATATTCAGATTAATACAATCTAAAATCAGATTGAAAGTCAGGTCAGTCTGATTTTGAACCAATCCCAATTTTCAATTCGATTTCCCATCCATAATGGAGGGCCTGTGGTCCTTCAAGAGGGAGCCTAAAACATATGGGGCCCAAGAGTAAACTAGAAATAACAATTCCTTGACCTCTCTGCTGTCTTCGATACTGTTGACCACACACTCTTGCTGGACTCACTTCAGTCCCTTGGCTTCCGTGGCTCCATCCTTGACTGGTTCTCCTCCTACCTCTCTGACCGCTCCTTCAATGTGTCTCTTGCCAACTCAACCTCCTTCTCCTTTCCCCTCTTTGTTGGTGTTCCTGAAGGCTCTGTCCTTGGTCCTCTCCTCTTCTCTATCTATATCCTGTCCCTAGGCAAACTCATTGCCTTCCATGGCTTCCAATATCACCTCTACGCTGATGACACTCAACTCTATCTCTCTACTCCCTCTCTCTCTCCATCTATTCAAGCTCGCCTCACCAGCTGTTTCTCTGACATCTCTACCTAGATGTCTCAACGTCAACTCAAACTCAACATGGCTAAAACTGAACTTCTTATCTCCCTCCCCCCCCCCATCCTTCCACCCC
>QEPC01008833.1:80215-109785 GCA_003113815.1 Sphenodon punctatus
AGGGCGTTTATAGACGATCCCGCTTGTAAGCGGGATCGCTAAACGCCGTGTTTCCTCGCCGCGGCGTCTCTCTGTGCCGTGTCTGATGTTCAGACACGGCGCAGAGTGCGAGTGCGCATGCGCGCCCTTCTGCGCATGCGCACTCTCGCACGGGACCCGGAAGTGCGGCGTAAAGCCGGCACTCCGGGAATCCGCGTCGGAGGGGGCAGGATCGCCTGCCCCCTCCGACGCGGATTCAAAAGCAGCCCAGGCGTGTAGACGAGCGGCAAGAAAGGCGGCTGATCAAAGGATCAGCCGCCTTTTTTGTCTCGTCTATAAACGCCCTCAGATTGTAAGCCCTAGGGCAGGGACCGTGTCTATTCAATTACTTTGTATAGCACCAGGTACATTGCTTGTGCTATATAAATGCTTGCTAATAAAATAATAATAATAATATATGCCCTGCTGGGTTGGCAGTGCAGAGAGCCCTGAGTCATTCAGGGCTCTGTCATGACAGAGAGTCATTCAATGTGTGTCATATGTTAGGAGGTGGGGGCACACCACTATTTTGCACAGGGTAAAAGGATGGGACCTATGGCTTATCTCTGCTGCTCTCTGTGTGCTTTGTCCTTCAGTACGTGCGGGTCTCCTCAAACACGCCCCCCAGAGTCATCTACCAGCTGATGACCCAGTGCTGGGGCCTTGATGCACCCAACCTCTTGATCTCAGTGACCGGAGGAGCTAAGAACTTCAATATGAAACTGAGGCTGAGAAACATCTTCCGCAGGGGGCTGGTCAAAGTGGCCCAGACCACAGGTAACATGTATGCTGGGCCTAGAGCCTGCTTCAAGGGGTCAAGCATTTACATTCCCCCTTCAGACACCATGTTGTTGACTAGCCTCACCAAGGCCTACCCTGCCTCCCACAGGTGCCTGGATCATCACCGGTGGGTCACATGCTGGAGTGATGAAACAAGTAGGAGAATCCGTGCGAGATTTTACCATAAGCAGCAGCTACAAAGAGGGAGAAATCACCACCATCGGTATAGCGACCTGGGGGACTGTGTACAATCGCCACAGCCTCATCTACCCCATGGTGAGTCTAGGAACCATTGTCCTGCTGGGTGAGAGAATGAGGAAACCTAGGGGCGTCAGAGATCAGCCGTGATCCAGTTCCCTTTTTGTTGGAGACACTTTTCAGTTATTCCAGTTTGTTTATTCCAGTTTTTCCGTTTGGTCACTTTGGTCATTCTTTTTGTTATTTCATGGTGGCTACGTGCAATGCCAAAACAAAGTAAATGGCCAAACCAAAATAATCGAAATGGCAAAATGGCTGGAGTTACCAATCCAGGATAATCGAAATAAAAGATATGCAGAGATCTAGCATGAAAATGTATCTAATTTCCACATACCATTCTGAAAAAGCAGATCATCTCGGCAAATATGAAAAGGGCAATCCATTTCAGCCCTATGGTCACTGTGTGCAGCTGTAATGCTTGGCATGGCCTTTTGCATATTGCAATCTCTGGGGAGTGAGGAGGAAATGGAAAACGGGCAGCTGAGAATGAGAGTAAGAGTTGCATTATCACCCATGACAAGAAAATATGTCATCCCCTTTGTAGGCCAATTCCTTAGGGCAGTTTTGGCTCTTTAATTAGGCAGATCTCTCCTAAGCCTTCTAGAAAGCCATTTTTTGTCCATTCACCCAGTTTTGCAAGATCCTTCTGTAACCCTTCCCTGTCTGCTCTGGGCTTATCAGTCTTGAATAATTGTGTATTGTCTGCAAAACCTCCTTGCTGTTCATTCCCTTTCCAGTGACAGTACAGAGTCAGACCCCTGCAGCACCTCATTGTTTACTTCTCTCCATTGTGAAAACTGACCTTTTGCTCCTACTCTTCCCCCATGCCCATATTTTTAAACCTCTTATCCATGAGAGGACCCACCTGCCCTGCTCCTGATGACTATGTAGTTTTCTCAAGAGTTTTTAGTAGGGGACCTTGTCAAAAGCTTTCTGAAAATCCAAACCTATCACATGTTGGATTTTGTACCAAGGGAACTGTTATGGACCCCTGGAAATGGAGGGGGTCTGGTCTACTCCAACCCCCTTGGAATGTATCTTCCTTTTGGGATTCAGCTCCCTGGAAAGCGACTCCTTGAACAGGGCCATCAGTCACACCCAGGCCAGCCTCTTGTCTTTCAACAATGGCCTTGACTGATCAGGGCTGAGTACTGGGGAGGGACAGTTTTTCAATCTGAGTGGGTGTGAAGAGCTGAGCCTAGCAGGAGGCTGCATGCAAGAGTTTGGGGGCAAAAAGGCTGCAGTGACAGACTTTTGAAGAACCCCTGGGTGCTGGACCTGGAGGGTTCAGTGGGACCTGACTGGAGGAGCTGGCAGCTGGTCCCAGCCATTACTCTCAGCTTGTACATATGTAAATAAAAGGACTTCTATAACACACTGTGAGTCTCCAGTTTCTCTCTCCTGCCAAAGGGACACCAACCCAGTGAGGCTGCTTTGGAACTTCCCACCACTTGGAAGTGTGTGAGCAACAAAACAATGCCTCGATTTACTCAGCAGAGTGGCTGCTGTCTTTTGAAAACTTCTGCTAAGCATCCCATTGACTGGTGGGCAGATTGCCATAAAACAAGACAGCATATTTGGGCAATGAGAAGGGACTGTAAGTCCTCTGTCAGTCTGTCCCTGCATGTTTCCTTTTTCAGGGTGGCTTCCCGGCTGAGTATATGATGGACGAGGAGAGCCAGGGGAACCTATCCTGCCTGGACTGCAATCACTCCCACTTCATCCTGGTTGATGACGGGACCCATGGCAGATACGGTGTGGAGATCCCCTTCAGAACCAAACTGGAGAAGTTCATTTCAGAGCAGACCAAGGTGAAAGGAGGTAATGGCAGCCCAGGCCAGGTGACTGCGTGCAGCTGAGGTATCATATTGGGGCATCATGTGCAAGTTGCCTGGAGTCAATTGGCTGGGGAGGCCCTGTGTCAGCATCAGTTCATTCATAATTAAGTTGCAGTGTCAAGAGATCAGAGGACCCAGAGAAGACTATCAGTGGATAACCGTCCTGTTGGGGCTTGATAGGAGCACTGTAATGTATTACTCTCTGCCTTGGCAGGGGCCTTGGCCCTGAGTGTTTCAGGGTCTGACCCTTTGGGTGGGAGTAGTGACTGCCCCCTGGAATGGCTGGTTGACTCATCCCAGAGCAGAGGGAACCACTGGTTGTGGGAAAGGGGTGCACTGATTGTAAAGCTGACACAGTGAAGAGGCCACCAGGGTGGGGCCATAGAGAAAGAGGCAAGAAGCTTAGGGAAGGAGCTTCCCTCAGGGGTCCTCACCTATAACATAGAGGGGAATCTAGCCCTCACTTACCAGGTCCCGCTGAATGAGGTGGTGCCAGGGAACTGCAGGGGCAGTTATGTGTAGGCAGAGCTGAAATCAGACACCAGACCTGAGACAGAGAGCACTTGGCAGAGTGAAGCATGGGAAAGGGCCAGGCCAGGGGTGCACCATGGAAGTATATAAGGGGACACTGAAGACAGGAGATGGGGGAGAAGCCCTACCCCCTGCTCCTCTACAGTGTGAGAAGGCACTTGGCCAGCCTTCCCTCCTCCCACCCCACAGCCCCAGCAGCAAAAGCTGCAAAGGAAGGAATTAGGGTCTGGGAGTGCTTCAGGGCCGGGTGCCTGCATATAGGGTGGTCAGACATGCAAATTTTATTTATTTTATATATTTGTACCCCACCCCTCCTGCTTCCAGCAACTTGGAGCTGATGCAGCCCTGCAACCTGTATTTTTCATAAGTGTCCTCTAAAAGTTGCGTATCTGGCCACTGTGCCTACAGGCCTAGCCGCCCCCACCCACATAGGCTGTTTTTACACGGACGGCACAGCAGCGCCGATGGGTGGAGATGAGTGTGGATGGGTGGGTGAGCACACCCAGTGAACACCCTGCAGCGCTGAGCAGGGAGACAGATACACGGACAGTGCCGTGGGGGAATGCGGGATGGAAAGGGGCGGGGCCGGAAAACACTCAGCGGCCAACCACCCATCCCAGGAAGCACCCAGCAAACACCCGTGCAAGTACACGGACAGCCGGGACTGGCGGGGAAACCCTGCCTGGCACAGCGATGGCATAACATGGCTGACCGAGGGCAAATGAAGCTGCGCAACGTGGCCCCACCCCCCGAGCCGCCAGAACCCATGTGGGCAGGGCTGGAGGGAGACAGGATAACAGCTGCTACAAAGGAGCCGGCTCTGCACAGCCCCGGCACAGAGCCCGCACAGCCTGGCGCCAGCCCCCACCCCAGCAGAGCGGCACACACACAGCAGGCAACAGAAGCACACAGAGATGGGCAATGGCCCATGAGGGGCAAGGGGGGGAAGGCACCCACACAACACAGGCAACCCCGCAACACCCCACAGAGGCACCTACACAAGGGGAGAGGTCAAAGCAAAGCCCAACACGGACACACCAGGAAGTAACACAAAAAGCCTTTATTGAAACGGGGAACCAGCAACAGGGGGCAACAACAACAGGGCAGGGCAGGGCAGGGGGACAGGGCAACAGAAGAGGGGGCCAGCGCCAGCAGCGGCAGGCCTGGGACAACACCTGGTCAATAGGGCAGTGACCCCGCGCCCAGCGCCAGTGTTCAACCTGCGCGTGGTGCAGTCACTCCAGGACGTGCAGGAGGAGCTCCAACAACTCCCCCTGCTCCCGGGTCCACTCTGCGATCATGGCTTGCACTGAATGGGAGAGAGGGAGAGGTGACAGCCATCAGACCCGGCCCCGGGCACCAAGGAACATAACCCCCCATGGAGGGACACAGGCACGGGGTCCCCAAAACAGACAGCACACTCACAGATGCCATCGAACAGCTGGCCCACCACCCGCGTATCCCAAGCTGCCCACTCCAGCTGCTGCACCATCGCGCCCAGATGCAAGATTGCCAGCAGCACGACAACACTAGCTGCAGGAGAGAAGGGACAACGCAATGGGGAACGCCCGCACCAATAGGCCCTGGGAGGGCAGGGGGGAGCAACAGCACCAGGGGCACACCCCACACGTTGACAGCCACCACCCGGAAGAGTACCCAGACCCCAGCATGAAGGGGAATTGGAGGGGCCAAAGCCCGGGGCCAGCACAACCCGTACTCACACTCAGCCACCCAGCATCCATGGTGCCGCCACCCATCCATCGCCACCACCACATACGGACTGCACCAACAGGGGGTGACATCAGAGGGGAGCGGAGGGGAGGTGCAGGGCCACACCAATGGACAGGTGTGTCCAGGGAGTGCCCAGCCGACTGCCCACTGCCAATACCACCCCTCAAGTATACCCAGGCAGAAGCGCCCAGCAGGGAAGCCGCCAGGGGAACATACACCACACAACCGGCGCACACCCCACAGGCCTGGAGCCCACCAGTACACACCAAGTACACCCCCTGCACACAACCACACAGATGGGGGAAGGAGGGCCGCCAAGGGGAGAGGGCACCCAACCAACAAAGCAGCAAGAGAAGCAAGGCAGGCCAGACCATCACAGAACAGCATTTTATTGGCCCCGGAGGAACGGGGTCCCCCAAGCAAAGAGAGGCAGAGCAGGGGGGGTGCAGGTGGACCCACGACTGGGCAAGAGGAGCAGAACAGGAGGGCGTAGGTGCACCTGCGGACAGAGGGCGAGGGCACCAGGGAAGCCCCAGTGGGAAGGAACCGCAGTCATCCAGAGGGGGCAATGGGGTCCAGTGAACAATGCGGCAGCCAGCATGGAAGCAGATGGCAGCGCTCAGCCCGATCAGCGGCAAGGGGGGGGCAGGCAACGCACCATCCAGGACACCAGGGTGGCAGAGAGTAGGTGACGGCAAGACACTGCTCATGGAATGTCCAATGAGCGCTCCTGGGGTGGAGTCCCCTGCGCTAGACCCTCCCAGGTGACCAGGCCCCATCGGAAGCCTTGAGAGCGCATATGAGCATCCACCAGGAAGTGGGGAAGGAGCTGATCCACATCGATGGCTGCAGTCTGCACAGTTGGAAGGTCCCTCACCAATTGAAGGGTGGCAAACTCCACAGTGGAAGGGTCCCCGATCCGGAGCGGGCCATCAACCATGGGGGACAACAAGCCCAGGTTCTACAGGAGGGCCCCCACATCCGAGACCGCACACAGGATGCCGTGGGCATGCAGGAGGGTGTCGGTGTACAGGGCAGAAACAGGGGGACCCCCAGACAGCAAGGCAAGGCAGAAACTGGGCCACACCGTCAGCAGGCGAGCGGCCATTATCTCCGCAGCGGTCCACGGCACAACAATGGCGGGCGGGTGCCCCCAAGGAGGTTGGCACAGGAGGGCGAAGCCAAGCTCGAGGGAATGCCCCCCGGCATGCTGGGACACCGACCTGGTGTCCCATCATCCACATGTACTGCGACAGGAGCCGAAAGCCATCCTCCACCAACAGGGGGTTGCCCACCAACAGCTGAACGTCGGGGCTCAGCCAGAGGGCCCCCAACAGCATGTCCGCACAGGGCAACCACCCCTCCCTGACATCCACGGCTGAGGGCCCTGCACAACAACCAACCATGGCAGCAGTGGGGCCCGCTCCGGTGAAGCAACAGATGGGAGACGGAGGGCTGCAGTGACTGGGATGAACACATAACGAGAGGCTACCCTCACCCACAGGTGACCTTGCATGCCAGAGATAGGCCAGCCCGCTGGGGCCGGAGCTCCACAACCCACACACAGGACAGAAGGGATCCAGCACAGGTGACAAGAGATGAGGGAGGCCATGGCTGGGCAGTGTGCCAGGCCAAGGAGCCGAGCCAGGCATTTGCACAGCTGCAGCATGCAAAGGCGGACCATGGCAGGGGAGAAGGTAGTGCAGGTGCGGAGGCAGCGGGACCCTGGGGTACGCGCAGTCCCATCCCCCCCCGGTGGGGATGCGGCCGGCACAATCGTGGGGATGATTAGCCGGGCCCAGCAACTGGTGGCAGCTCCAGCACACCCCCAGTGCAGCACCAATTGGTGCCCTGCCACCACCAGGCTACACGGTACATAAGTGACCCGATGCATGTGGTTGGGCATGGGGCGTAAAGGTGGTCACATGGGGTTGAGCAGCAAACAGGGAATGGCCACACCGAGCTGCGTGGACACAGAGGTGCCCCAGTGATAAATGGGGAGTGTGGGCCAGGGGCACAGACCACATAGCGGAGCATGCTGTGACCAGGACACATGTCAGCGGGGGGTGGCTGGGAGTGAGGAGCTGCAGAACCATGCTGCCGGTAGACGAGTACCCACAGCCCAGGGACGTGCTGCTGCAAATTCTGGGCACAGCCCTCCTGCTGCTGCACATACTGCTACAGCAGATGGCCCTGCTCCGCCTTCCGGGTCGAGGCTCCGTCCTCCTGGGGGCACGGCAGTGGAGGGCAGCAAACCTCAGGAGGACAGCGACTGTGTGATGGCCAAGGTGAGCAGCCATCCAATGCCGTGCCCTGTTGGGCTCTGTGGTGTCCCAGCAAGCCCAACTCATCCTGGTCTGATGGACCCTCAACATGTACGGCTGCTGCGTGACCCTACTGACCCTGCAAAGGCACTGGTCGCATTCCCATACTAACGACTGGTGGGAGAATATGTTGGTCACCTCGACGGATGGGGAGTGGTTGGACCACTTCCGGATGGCCCGTTCCCTCCTGACCCACTTGAGGGAGCTCCTCAACCCCCACCTCTGGAGGCGGGAGACCAACATGCGCTTCCTGCTACTGCCAGGGATGCACGTGACCACAGTGGTATGATGGCTGGCCACCCCGGATTCCTGTAGGAGCGTGGGGGAGCACTTCGGGGTGGGCACAGCCACTGTGAATAGGGCCCTCCAGGAGGTGTGCGACCTGCTCGTGGAGCTCCTCTTGTAGCAGGTCATTCAGCTCTGTGACCCCGAGGAAGTGATATGTGGGTTCAAGAACGGGTTTCTTCATTGCACTGGGGCCATTGGCAGCACCAACATCCCCATCCTATGACCCCCTCATGCTAAGGTCAACTACATGAATAGGAAACAGGCCTTCTCCATCAACCTGCAGGCCATAGTGGATCATAGGGACCTGTTTATAGTACACAGGCCAGTCGGGGCGGAGCCACAACGCGCATGTCCTGCATGCCTTCCCGTTCTATGCATGCATGCTTGTTGGGGAGATTGCCGCCAACCTGTACCGCATGATAGAGGGGGTTCCCATGACCCCTGTTGTGATAGGGGACCCCGCCTACCCACTCAGCCCGTGGCTCATGCGGGCCTATCCAGTGGTGCGCAACCAAGACCACCGCCTGTTCAACGAGCGCTTGTTGTCCGCACACAGCATGGTGGAGTGGGTCTTCGGGCTCCTGAAGATGCACTGGCATCTCCTGATGAACAGAAGCCAATTCGACCTGGACCATGCCCCCATCATTGTCCTGGCAGCGTGCATCCTGCACAATGTATGTGAGACAGGAGGCACTGCTCTGGACAATCCACCACTGGTGCACAGGGCCAGCCCCGTGCCCCTGTACCAACATGCCCAGGGCTGGGCCTTCCGGCGCATCTCAGAGAACAGGGACACCATCTGCCTCCGCATCATTGCCCAGGCAGCCGACCACTGGGCAGCGCCTGACCCACACCCACATCCATAATTCTGTGCACCCCTTATAAAGCTGGGTAGTACCCTTGAACTGCAACCGTGCCTCTGTGCCATGTGTGGGTGACTGGGGTCCCGGGAATGGGTACTGTGGGTTACCGGGTTGTGAGAGCACTCCCCTCGCAGTCTGCCACAGGGTGCACAGGTCCCGCAGTGTCCTGCCTGCCACCACTCACCAGTCTGCCCATGACGGGTCTGTGTACACCTGTTCCAGCCACCACGACTGCCTGCAGCCTCAGCGGGTCGGCCCATGGCCCCATCAGCCAGCCTGGCACTGTCCAGCGCCCCCACCCTGCCAGAGAACCCCTGCAACACCCCCCCCCCAGGCCACCTGTCCTGGGACATAGGAAGCGACAGAGAGATATAGGTTCAGCATATTTATTGTTGGGGGATGTGTACAATGGGTGGGGGAGGTTAACATCAGGGGCGCCCACGCCCCCTCTTGGCTGCACCACTGGGGCTCGCAGGTTGGCGAGCCCTAGCCACAGCTGAGCGCAGCAATCGCTGATGGGATGGCCCAGCCCCCTGTCATCCACTGGCCGCTCCATCCCAGCCTCCGCTGACGGCCCCTGTGAGGATATACAAGAATGGGGTAAGCGATCCTCTTGTGCACCTATCTCTTTCGCATGCTGGGGCCCAGCCCACTGGGGGCCCCGTGATCACCCAGAGAGCCCCCTATGCCCCACATGAGCAAAACACATGCCGTAGAGCAACCCCCTATGATGGGGGCCCTTGTACCATGGTATTATGGATCATGTACGGTCTGGGACAGCATCACAGAGCTGGGATGCTTGGCTCCGGCAATGGCCATGGCTTCACAGCTCCTGTGGTGCATGTGCTCAGTGTGGGTTCTGTACTGTGTTCCCTACCGGCACCTTGCCCTGGGAAGTGCCCTGTCTTCCCCATCCAGCCCCCCTGCCTGTGTAGCACCCCCCCACCCCCCGGGGTGCTGTGGCCTTACCGGAGGGGGTGGGGCAGCCACCATGGGCAGTTGGTCATCCTGGGGTGCATGGTCCTGGGGTGGGGGGGCGTCGCTTCCTGGTGGAGGGGTCGGGGTTGCAGCGGGGGCAGGACCAAGAGGAGTGCGGGCTGGAAGGGTGGCCCTGGTCCCGTTGCCCTATGTGGGGGAGGGGGAACCCATGGACCAGGACCAGGTAGGGCTGCTGCTGGGGGAACCATGGGTGGCTGAGGTGCAGGGCAGCACCTGCACCAGTGGGAGGCCGCCATGGTGTTGATCGGCTGCCAACCCTCCTTCCATGGCATGGCAGGGCCTGTCATGCTGGAGGTCATGCTGCAGGACCTCCATCACCTCTACCCACCTCCGCACCCTGCCCCCCTGTGCCCCTTGGCTGGTGTGCCCCGCCATGGCGGTGCGCCTTACCTAGTAGCGGGGGTGCCACTGGGCCCGCCTCGTCCACCTCCTCCTCCGCAATCTCCACCTCGTGCACCTCCAGGCTGCCTTGTGTTGCAATGGGGGTGGGGGGCCATTAGTGTATACCGGCACCTGGGCCCCAGCTGCTGTGCCTCTGTCTAGGCCTTCCCCTCCCCAGCTCCGCTGGGGCAATCGTACCTGGATCCTGTTCCTCCACTTCCTGGGGGCCGTCCCGGGTCTCCGCTTGCTCTGCGCGTGACCCCTGTCCCTGTGGCCGGTAGGTCTGTGGGTTTTGTGGGCGCATGCGGAATGTGGTGGCTCGGTGCTCAGATCCCTGGGGCGCCTCCTCCCCCTGTGGGACGGGGCGGTTCCCTCCCGCATCCTGGCTGGCCTTGCCAGGGGCACCTCCCCTCCTGCTCTGTGGGGTCAGTCAGGGGGGGTTGTGTGTTGGCCCTGCGTCTACCCCTGGCAAAGGCGCTGTCATGTGTGCGGGAGGCCACGATGTCCCCATCCATGCAGAGGAACCTGTCCAGCTTCTCCTGGAACTCGGCTGTGCGCATGGTCTGGCTGGACTTGAGATTGTTGTCCTTGATATGTTTGTGTCCGGACCTAAAGTCCTTTGCCTGCTGCATGCACTGGGTGACATCCCTATTGTACCCCTGCCGCTGCATCTCCTGGGCGATGGCTTCATAGACCTGTCTGTTCTTGTAGCTGCGCACCACGTCATGCTGGACCCTTTCAGACCCCCACATGCGTATAAAGTCCCTGATCTCCTGCCTAGACCAGGGCTCCCCCTTTTGGGACCCGCGTGTGGGGGGCCGACGGGCATGGCAGCATGGGGCCTGCCCTGTGGCTGTGGTAGCCATGGAGATGGTCGTGTCCTGTTGGGGGTAGTGCATTAGGGGTTACTCCGGGGTCCTGCTGCTCCCCTCCGTGCCCCCATGGGGCCTGCCCTCCCCTCTCCTCCCTGGGGTGCCCTTCGGCTCATCTGGCTGTCTGGGGGGCACTCCTCAGCCATCGTCCCAGTGGTGTGGTGCTCCATTGTCTGGGAGCTGTCCTGGGGGAACAGGGGAACATGTTATGCAGCAGTCGTGGCCCTGTGTTCCCTGGGCCACGGTGCTGGGCTTGAGGCGCTGCCCTCCTGTCCCAGTTGGGGGGGGTTCTCTCGTGCTCACCTTGCTATTGCTGCTGCTCCTCTGGCCATGCCCCTGGGATGTGCTGGGCTGGGGCTCCTCGGTCTGTAGGGGGGTCAGTGCAGGCCCTCTGCCCTGTGTCAGTAGACGTGCACTGTGTTACGGCCCGCTGCATTCCCTCTCTTTCCCTCCCCTGGCAGGGCACACACCCCTCGTACCTCCCATCTGGGCCCCTCCCACCCATGGGGGGGCCAACCCCCCTTTTACCTCCTGTCCAGCCCCCCCCCCGTACTGGCGACCATGTACCCCCCTCGTGCCTTCTGCCTGGGGCACACACCCCTGCACCGCCTTGGCAGGGATTCCCCCCCTGGGCGCTCCTGGGTCCCCATGCTCACCCGGCCCCTTCCCGTGGGTGGGGCATTGTCTGCTCCCTTGGCCTTCTCATTGGCCTTCCTGGTTGCCATCGTGGGAGCCCATGTGCGTGTGCCATTGTTCCACCCTCCTTTACGGGCTCTCAGCCAGACGTCCAACTTCCCCCCCTGTAGGCGTGTCTGCGTGTCGGCACATGCGTGACCCATGGCCCCGGCGCAGTGGGGCTCCACCGGTCTGGTCCGTGTGAGTGTGTGTTTTCGTTTTTACATGGACGCTTGGGTGTTGGACACCCACCTCCATGCACGGAGGCTGCCGGCTCCCTCCCGGCTGCTCCGTGGGTGTTGGCGGGTGAGTCATGCATGCACGCCCACCCATTCATGGTCTTTTACACAGACGCCCTCCCATCCATCCAATGGGTGTTTCCAGGTGTTCATGGGTGGGTGGCATTCATGTAAAAGTGGCCATAGCTTTGTCAGGATGACTTTTTTCGGAGCTTGGTGCCCACTTGCCACCAGAAGCTGAACTGGTGACATGAAAGGAGTGACTCCATGGGTCCCCCATTTGATCCCCTAGGAGGGTTCTACTGGCACTGTGGTGAGCTAGGATAATGTATGTGATCCACTGTCTATTAAGCAGAAACGTGAGGAGATGGGGAGATTGGGTGTGTTTGGGGAAATGCCAGGGACCCAGAGTCTACAACAACTAATGGCCAGTTGGGGCTGCTAGGTTACAGGCTCAAACTGTGACACTTCTTCTCCTCCAGGAGATGACCCACCCACCCTTCCTTCCTGGAGAGTGCTCCCTGCAGGCATATTGTTGGCTTCAGGATGAGCCTGCAATCTCCCTTTAGCTTGTTCCAGAGATGTGGCTTTTGAGACAACCCATGTGACTGGTGTTAGCAGAAGGGAAGGTCTGCATGAGGCCTGGGTCCACATTCAGGGAGATAACTAGAGTCTATGTTTCCCTACAGGAGTCGCCATAAAGATCCCAATCGTCTGTGTGGTGCTGGAAGGGGGCCCTGGGACACTCAATGTAAGTACTGCACAGGCAGATGGGGACAAGCACTGCTCTCTCTCGCCTGGCTCTTAGGAAGGGGCAATGCAGCTTGAGTGGGTTAGGGAACTCTAATGTCATTATTGCACTTTGGGAATTAGTGGCAGCCTGGCCAGGGGGCAAATACTCCATACAAGAGAGGGTGCCAGGGAAACAGACCAGAACTCAATATAAGAGCTCCTGAGCATAGGTATTAATTCTGTGTCATTGCTCATTAACCCATTTAACGAGTTGAGCAATTTCCTGGAATAGCACTACTGATTCACACAGCAGAGTATTAAGTAGATTCCTGCCCCATCCTGTTACCCAGTTAGGTGTTTTTATCCACAGATGTCACCACTTAACTACCAATGGAGATGTTGGCTATGAGGTGGGCCTAGAAAAACCCAGGCTAGTCTACTATTAGCAATACACTTAACCTATACTTGGTTTGTTTAAGTGTAAATATTTACTCAGTAGTTAGAAAAAACCCACATAACCATAGCTAGAAGTTGGGTATGTGCTGATAAAGAGTTCCATTGGACAAGTAGTGGGAGGTGGTTTGCCCCTGGGAGGAAAGAGCAGAGGTAGCTATGTGTCAGGGAGCTCTCTGCTAGCCCTGGTGGAGCAGGAGTGCCCACATGGCAGCATAAGGCCATGGGTGTAACTTGGGGCTAAATTTTGTGGGGAATGCTGACCTACGTAAGCCCTGTCCCCATATCTCTGGAACTGTGAGAGAAGGAACTTTTTGCGGGACACATTCCACATCCCACATCCTCCACTAGGATTACTCTCATTTGTAAGGCCTCTCTCTAGTAGCAGGTACTGTCGGTGCCTGTCTTATCTGTGACCTCAAACACACCGAGGTCAGAGGGAGTCTCTCTATTGGCTTTAATGGGTTTTGATCTCAGACCCCACATCCCTTTTACCTTGCAGACAATCTACAATGCCATCAGCAATGGCACACCATGTGTGATCGTGGAGGGGTCAGGACGTGTGGCTGATGTGATTGCTCAGGTGGCTAATCTGCCCATCCCTAAAATCACCATCCGCCTCATCCAGAAGAAGCTAAGCCTGCTCTTTCAGGACAGTCTTGAACAATTCACAGAGAGCAAGATTGTGGAGTGGACCAAAAAGGTGAGGCAAGCTGGTCTGTGCAACACTTACTGACTTCTTCTTCCTGAAACAAAGGGAGACGGTAGCAACTGCCTGCATCTTAGCAAGGGGTGCAACCCACCCATCATCCCCCCAATGCCTGGGAGATCTTTGCTAGGCCTCATCTATCTATCTGCCCACCCGCCCCTTGCTGGGCACACCTGAGTGAGCCTTTGTAACAGGGCTAGCCGTACAGCAGGCCAACCCAGAGTGACCACCTTCAGCACAATTCATTCCAGTGGCCTCTGTTTTCACCAAGGCAAGATGTGGGGACCCTCCTCCCTCCCAAACACAACCATCTTTTGAACTTAGCCAAGGGTGCCCCCAATTGGGGAGGAGCCACCAGGGGTCCTGCATTTTATCTTTGCCCTGGTTTCCACAAGTTTTAAAGCCAGCCTTGCTCTGCACAGTGTTGTGCACCCTCACCAGGAGCACTTGCACCCAAGCAGACATGCTAGCATGCATGGTGGCTGTGTTGGGAAATAAATGAGGTGGTGTGCCTCAATTTACCCCAAACGGAATTAAAGGTTACCAATAAACATGCCAAAGTATGTGGGTACAACTCTATTTTATTGGATAGACACTTAACATCTAGACAGGGCAGTGTTCTCAGTTACAAACGCCAGTAACCCAGGATATCTTACGTGTCAGAGGCACAGTCCGAGATGCAGGCTGGTTCAGAGGAAAAGGGGAGGGGGTCCAGCAGGCAGCTGGGCAGGAGTCTCCGGATCTTTGAGAGCATCGGTTAGGATCAAAGACCCATGCGGCTCACTGCAAATGCTAGTGGCCGTTAGCGTCAATGACAAATGGCAAGGGGCTGGCTTTTCCCTTTTATAGCTTTATTTATTAGGGATACATGTTGCAGGGTCCCCTCTTTGATCATACCAGGTGCAGAAATAAGATGACTTTATCTCAATAAAACTATTTTCACTTTTGGGGAGTTTATCCATCTCCACGACTTAATTGCCGATCTGACCCTTTGAGGTTATCTATCTCTCTCAAACCTTCGTTATTAGAGATAGTGGCCATCTGGGGTAGTTGGTACGGCCTTGAAAATACATTCTTCCTGCTAGAGTGCGAGTTATTTACGACTTTTCCTTCTTATGGGCCTCTTTCGTCTGTGCCAGCCTGAGGCCTATGTTTCAAGTTAGCTGGTTCACAGAGTTTGTTCAGGTCTCATGCAGCCTGTGTCTCTGACCATGGCCAATACTGCCTAGTTAATTCATAATAGCAAAACTGCTTAATCAATTCCTAATAGCTGCACACTAGGGGTGGGACTACCGGATGATCCGGTATCCGATACTGCCGTTTTTTGGGTGTACCAGCAGTATCCGATTACCCCAGTAATCGGGGGACTTTACCGGATTCCCCCTGTGCCGGATTTTTTTACATTGCAGCCATTCAAATGAATGGCCGCAATGTAAAAAAAAAAACACAGAAAAAAAAAGCTTTCCCTCCCCCGTCCAGGCTGTGCAGGTGTAAAGCTTTCCCTCCCCCCACCCACCCTGGATTTTTTTAAAAATTTTTTTCCCCTAAGTCCCTGGGCTCCGGGCCACCGCTGGCGTCCCAGCGCCCGCACCAACAGCAGTTAAGTGTACCGGTACTGTTGATCCCTGGGGTGGGGGGTGGATTAACACACACCCCACCCCAGGGATCACCCTACCTCGCCCACCCAGGGATCACCCTACCTTGCCTTCAGCTCCGGGCGGCGGCGGTCCGGAGGTCAGGCGGCCGGCTTCAGCTCTGCTGTGGCTGCCAGCTTCAGCACGCTAGTGATGCATACTAGGCCTTCCGGTGAACTTCTGGGTTCCCCGGGAGGCCTAGAGCATCACTAGCATGCTGAAGCCGGCAGCCACAGCAGAGCTGAAGCTGGCCGCTGGACCGCCGCCGCCGCCGCCCGGAGCTGAAGGCAAAGTAGGGTGATCCCTGGGTGGGCGAGGTAGGGTGATCCCTGGGGTGGGGGTGTGTGTTAAACCACCCCCACCCCAGGGATCAACAGTACCGGTACACTTACCTGCTGCTGGTGCGGGCTCTGGGTCACCGGTGGTGGCCCGGAGCCCAGGGACTTAGGAAATTTAAAATTTAAAAAAAAAAAATCCAGGCTGGGCAGGGTGGGTGGGTGGTGTCCCCCCTTCAACCCGCACAGTCTGGGAGAGGGAGGGTTTTTTTTTTCTCCATTGATTTCAATGGGGACAGTTCCCCATTGAAATCAATGGGAAAAAACGGGTACCGGTATTAATCCGGTATGCCGGTATTTTGAAATCTGGGAACCGGTAAATCCGGTACCCGGTATTTGCCCGGATGTCCCACCCCGACTACACACATCCTTTGTTGCTGTACTGGCAGTGGTGGCTGGTGGACTTTTAGGTTGGAAAGTATGGGGTAGGTCATCAGCCACCCAGAAAATATGGTATAACTGTAAGATGACTAAAAATACCATACTGGATACAGGTATCTTGAATTCAAGATAAGGGTTTACCAGGTAACGATGATTCACTGTTTATACACAAAATGTGCTCCACACTCTTTACAATGAGCAAACAGTTCAATTGTTCTGTTATTGAAATCAGGAATTTTGTTGATCGTTCTCTTCTCTAAGGAAAGCATTGCCAACCCATTTAGTCACTCTTTGGACAGTGTTACACAGAAAGGTTTTTATTTTTTGTAGAGTTGAGGAAGACCGCTCTGATTCCTCTGTGGTCATGGGTGTCGTCACAAAAATCCACAACAGTTTCAGTCTCAGCAAAGCAGTCCTGCAGATTGTTATCAATCCATTTGTGAAGTAACCCAGAGGCATCCTTCTCACCATGAAATTCTTCCGTCCCATACAAAACAAAAATGCTGTCTTTCTGCAGCATCGGATAGACTTCCACTGCCTCAGTTAATGCTTGCAGCAGAAAGCGTCTGCTGTGAGCTACAAACAAATCTCTTTGAACTAATGTTTCACTCACTGGATGCTTGGTGGATGCAAATGGTTTCTTTGCATGGTGGGAGATGACTACGTCACAGGCTTCTACTGTAAGTTGTTCCAGAGATTCCATTGTTCTGCCTCTGGGGAGCAGATACTAATCAGTAGAGACAAAACAGTGTGGAGATATCTTTTATTGGACCAACTCAAGGTAACTCTGACCACAGACTTTTAATGGAGTCTCTCACTCTATTAATGCTTTTAATGAAGTTGTTAGTAAAACTCTGAACAGCTCCAGAGTCAAATAGTTTCTCTTCTGGAGTTGCTTGTAGAGTACATCAACCTGGGGCATTGTTTTATGAAACAAAAAACAAGAGGAACTCCCTGTTTTCCAGCATTTGAAGAAATCCCCATGCCTCACAAACAACTTCTTCCTGGGGAGAAGTTAACTGTTTTTGAATGTCATGATTTTCAGGACACGTCCTATCATAGTAATAGCTGATTTCTGAAGTTTTTACAAAGCTGCAGAAAGATTAAGTAATCGTCAAGGCTGTAAAAACATACGAATGATTCTCTAGCCAGGCATACAAACACTTACATGAAATTTTCCAGCTACTAACTACACTGTCAATCACCACTGAGTATTAATAAGCAGAACTGGTTGTGAGCCACCCCGAGCTGCCATGTGGACAGGAGAGAGCGGGATGAAAGCACCTTGAATAAATAAAATAAAATATTAATTGATTTTATTTATTAAAATTTATATCCCACCCTTCCACAAACGCTCAGGATGTTTACTAAAACACAAAATAGTAAACATTAAATAGCCCCCCTAAAAATCCCTACTCTCACCTAACCTGCCCCCCCACTCAGCCAACCTCTATCCCCACCTGCCAAAAGCTCTGCCAAACAGAAAAGTTTGACACCGCCTCCAGAATAGGCTCAAGCTCAGACTCTGGAGGCCTCTGGGGGAAGGGAGTTCCAAAGCATAGGGGCAGCAACCGAGAACGCCTCAATGCGGGCCCTTTTCATATGGACAAAATTGGCAGGTGGTACCCGCAAGAAGGTGCTCCTGGCTGACTTCAGGGGCCGCAATGGAGCATGGAAGGAAAGGCAGTCTTTCAGATAGGTGGAGCCCAAGCCATTTAGGGCTTTAGAGGTCAAAACCAGAACCTTGAATTGCTATAGGAAGCCAGTGTAGATTATAGAGCACAAGTATAATAGGATCATGGTAACCTATCCATGAAAGGAGCTGGGACGTCACATTCTGCACCTGCTGCAGCTTCTGAACACTCACCAAGGGCAGCCCCATATAGAGCCCACTGCAATTGTCTAGCCTTGAGGAATGAAAACATGGATGATGGTGGCTAGATCTGAGTCTGAAAGAAAAGGCTACAGCCTTCTCACAAGATATAGTTGACATCAGAAATTCTACTTAAGCAGACCTTAAGGAGATGGAGGAAACTGATGCGGCAATTACACTAACAGCGGCTTCCTCCGTATCCAGTAGCCTTCCCTCCTCTGAAAAAGAAAGAGTTGACTCTGGGAATCTTGAGTGGATGGGTGGAGGGAGCGGGGAAAGCGGGACCCTCCGGAGCCATTGCCCTGAGACTGGGGAGTGTTTGGAAGCCCCCCACCCTGAGAAAGCAGAGACCTGGCCACGTGACTCTCAGAGGACGCCAAGATACCAGACCACTTCTGTCCAGGAGGATTTTTTCAGCAGAGGTGAGCCCTGTGGCCACGCCACAGGTGCACACCATGGGCGATGTGCACAGGGGCTGCACGCACAAAGACACGGCCCTTGACGGAGGTCCTTGTCGGAGCCTTGTGGGCTTGGGCCAGTAACCCTGCTAAATTTTACTTTTGTTTGTTTTTTTGCTTCTTCTTGTGTGCACAATGACTGAGAAAAAATGAACCAGATCACTGGCCTCTCCATTGGGTGAAGAGATCTCCCATAGATTGAAGCAAGCTAAGATATCAGATTTTGTAACCTTTATATCTCCATTGAAAGACAATTCCTTAATGCCTGCTATTAGGTGCTCAAATAGATATGAATGTCTGGCTCTGGATGATAATAAGCATAGTATTAATCTGTTGTTGCCACTTTCTACTGATATCAATGAGAGTTGTGAGAAAAGGAACATAGTAGACTGAGAATATTATTCAGGAAAGGCCTGTTCATATTGAAAACAGGGAGGCTTCACAGTATGAAGATATTGGTGACTTATTTAAAAAGCAATGCTCTCTGATAGGCCAGATGGTCTCCCTAATATTTGACAACATAACTGAATTAGGATCAGTATTGAAGAGAGTCACGGACCAAATCAGTGAGATTTCTAAGATGTTAGATCCACTTTAAATTAAGAAGTTATCACTGGTGGAACAAGAAAGTGGAATTCAGGATTTACCTTATAATGGTAAAGTTCTAGAAACTTGGCAGATTTCCAAAAGAAGAACTCATTTGCTTAAAAACAAACCAAAGAGAAAGACAAGACATTGCACAAAGGTGCAATAGAAGTTAAAGTATTTCCCTTTCCAAATGGTTTAATACCTAATTGGAATGATAAATATTTTATTAAAAAGAATATTAACCAACTTCTTAAAGTTAAGGTTGAAGAGATAGAAATTGTTGATATTCAATGGCTTCCCAAAGGAAATGCTGCTCTATGCCTGATTATAACATTCCAAACTTCTGATATTGTTAATGTCTTTTTTTAAAGCCAGGAAACATCTTATTTCAAGAGGGGTTTCTAGTCACAGGGTCTTCAGGTACAATGCCCACCCTATATGCAAGGGGACACCTGAATCACAAAGGAAAGAATCCACTGATGATAATATAGACATATTTAAAAAGAACGAGAGATTATATAATTCCCCTGTTTTGAACCTCAAAAAATTGCAGGGGTACAAGACAGAGGTTTTCCAGCAGGCAAAAAATAAGTTTGCAGTAAATAAATAAGTGGTAAAAATAAGTTTGCAGTAAAAACTTATTTGCAGTTTGCAGTTTTACTGCAAAATAAGTTTGCAGTAAAAAAATAAAAAACTTATTTGAAGTTATCAGTTTTACTGCAAAATAAGTTTGCAGTAAAAAAATAAGTGGTTCTGATACAGATCTAGTAAACTGGAAAGCCTCCTTTGATGAACTTGCGGTAACAGAACAAGACTGGCTAATTCAAAGACTGCTGAAAATACAGGAGAAACTTAAAAACAATATTTTGGATTATCAAGCTCCGGACCTTGGAACTCTTGCAGCCTCTAAGGAGGGAGAAGGGATTGATGTTTGGGATAAGATGAGATGTCTAGCTCCTGAAGGATTAGGGACTCAAACTGTGAGAGACAGATCAGGCGACTCATTGGTTGGAAATAGTTTAGAAACAGAGATGGATATATTTGATCAAGGAACAACATCAACTCAGGTTGTACCTTCCCAGCATCTTGTACAATCTGATTTAATTAATTTACCCGATGCCAATGAGGTTGCGTGTTTGTTGGGAGCTAGGCAAAAGGTTACATCAGAAAGCTGGATTGAAATACCCCAGGGGGATTTGAATCAGGTACAATCAGAATTATGAATGGGTGGGCCCCAGGCAAAAGAAGTAGGCTGCACCTAGCTAGCTAGCTAGAATTTCTTGGAATGTTGCATGCTGGAAAAATTGTTTTCTAGATGATTCAAAAGAAATTTTTGCCCACACTGCTATTATATGCATACAAGAAACCTGGAACGTTAATGTTGAGGAGCTCATAATTCCTGGCTTTAAGATATGGGCCAACCCAGCAAAAAAAATTAAACAAGTCTGGAAGACCAGCAAGAGGGGTTGCAGTTTTAGTCAGCCTAGCACTTAAAGTGGAGACCATAAAATTAATAAATGCTCCTGAAAATGTGCTGACCCTGGCAGTTGCAATCCTGTGGAACTGGAACCTGTTATTGTAAATATATACTTGCCGCCTGCCATGAAATTTTTAGAGAGCATGCAGTTCTGGCAGAAATTAGGAGTATATTGAAAAATGTGGAAGATGAGTACCTGAATGCCCTGATTCTGATCCTGGGAGATATGAATGTGAGAATCGGATAGGAGGATTTAAAAATTACACATTTAATGGGTATAGAAATTGAGGATGATTTTTTGTCTCCACAAAGAGTCTCAAAAAATATAACAATAAATACAAATGGATTGCAGTTTCTGAACTTTTTGTATAAAATTAATTGGAGAACCCTAAATGATAGATTTAGCAGGGATCAGCAAGGAAACTTAACATTTTTATCAAAAAAGGGTTCAAGTATTATCAATTATATTTGTGCCCCTCAGACTAAGATGAATCAGTTAAAGGGCTTTGAGGTATTTGCGTATGGTTGCAGTGATCATCAGCTGGTAAAAGTGAGCTATTGTTTGAAGGATGCTACTCTGATAATATATGAAAGGAATCCTGAGTTAATGCATATAGAGTCCTGGAATAACAAAACAATCAGATGGGGGACAAGACTGGCTAATAGGAGCCGGACTTTCTTTGAATCTTCTCAATCACTGGCAACCACAAGGAGCTGGTTGGACAGTGATTATTTTGAGGAGGATTTGGCTAAGAGATACTTCCAATTAATGACTAAAATAAAGGATATGTTATTGGCTGAAACATCTTTCCAGAGTAAAAAGAAGAGATCTCAACCGTCATGGTTCGATACAGAATGCCAACAATTAAAATCACAATTGAATAAAGCAGCAAAACTAGTCAAATAAGGTACCTCATCACAAGTTTTGGCGAGCTACATGGAGGAAAAGAAGAAATATAAAGTTTTAATTAAAAAAGAAGAAACTATCCTACCAAACATTTTAATGGACCTGCCTCCAAGAAGCTGTGATCCAAAAGGATAGTAAGCGGTTTTGGTGGCTGGTTAACTGTGGACGCCCCAATAACTACTCTCCCTTGAATTCAGGCATTTCGGGCTTTACCTGGCAAACTCTTTTTTAGCTACAATGCAACAAAACATTTACCGGTATTAAAAAAACTTTACTTATTAGCAACTCCCCCTTGGCAACCAATTTCTAGTGTGGAAGTGAGAAATCGAATAGCACAGACTCCACTCAATAAAGCCCCGGGAGAGGATGGTGTTATGGGGGAATTATTGAAGGAACGTAAGGTTTTGGTGGGTACAGGTACTATCTAAACTATTTGACCATGTTAACCTATATGGAGTAATTCCTACAGGCTGGAATACTAGCACAACAGTCCCTATCTTTAAAAAGAGGGACAGAAATATACCCACTAATTATAGGCCAATTAGCCCTATAATTGCAAAGATATACGCAAAAGCTTTATTAATAAGAT
Organism: Sphenodon punctatus; assembly: GCA_003113815.1. Classification (NCBI taxonomy): domain Eukaryota; kingdom Metazoa; phylum Chordata; class Lepidosauria; order Sphenodontia; family Sphenodontidae; genus Sphenodon; species Sphenodon punctatus. Next base: position 102,149 of record QEPC01008833.1, read on the forward strand.
TAGAAAAGTGGGCAGAAGAACGAAAATTTGTTTTAAGAAGAGAGGCAGGCTTTAGAAAAGCTTACTCAACAACGGCCCATGGCTACGTTCTTGAATATTTGATCAACAAATATGTTCATGTAAAAGGAGCAAAGGTATTTGCAACATTTGTTGACTAAGCAGGCCTTTGACTCGATAAATAGAGATCGCTTGTGGTCCAAGTTTACAGAGACTGATATTGATAAAAGGCTATTGGTACTAGTTTATAAATTGTATAAAAATTCTCAGATGAAAGTAAGATTAACACAAATGGGCTCTTTATCTCCCCCAATCCCTACAACAAATGGAGTGAAACAAGGATGTGTCCTTGCACCATTCCTGTTTAATTTTTATATAAATGATATAGTGGAAGAACTGTCTGGAGATAATTTTCACCCTTTATATCTCAAGGGGAGACAACTGACAATCTTATTGTACGCGGACAACATGGTCCTCCTGTCTTCTTCCCAACTAGGAATGAAGCGTTTGCTGCATTCTCTTGATATGTACTGTAATAGGAATGATTAAATTGTGAAAAGACCAAAATAATTGTATGCAAAGAGGCACATAGAGTACTCCTGGATGCTAGGCTCTCGAAATTTGGAGCAGGTGCTCACCTATAAATACCTAGGCATAGTATTTTCAGAGACTGGCTCCCAGCAAGAACATTTCAAAGCTATTAATTTGAAATTGGCTCAAACCTCAAACGGTGTTATTCGTTTTTAGAAAACTTCAGGGGGCAAACAAATAAAGCCTGCACTGACCCTCTTAGATCATAAATTAGTACCACAAGCTTTATATGGAGCAGAAAACTGGGGTGGCTTGGTTAAAAACAACTTGGAAGTTTCCAAGAACAAACTGATAAGAACTGTACTTAGACCCCCCAAATGCACCCCAGTAAAAATGCTCCACTCAGAGTTGGGTATACTCTCTGTTGAAACAAAGGCTCAAATGCGGATGGTAAAATATTGGCAGAGGGTACTGAGAATGCTGAAGGAGAGATTGCCATACCTATGTTTACAGGAAGCATTGTCCAAGGCGTCTAAGCATATTTGGATAGATAGAATAAGTGCTATACTAAACTGTGCAGGTTTTTCATATGCAATAAGCCAGATGACGCCCAATGAGCAAATTAAAGAGGCTTTCCTAGCCAGACTAAGAGATATAATCACGCAAAACAATATGGCAGCGGTAAATGAAAATAAGATTGCTCCTGTATATCATAACCGGAAGCTTAATTTTTGTTGGGAATATTATTTGTCTGTAATAGGAAATTTTGAGGTTCGCAAGGCATATAGATTATTTCGTTTCCAACTTATGCCATTAAAGGTATTGGAAGGAATATATTCTTAAATACCATATGAACTGGGTTTATATTCTTGTGACCTCCATCAAGTTGATGATCTGGAGCACGGTATATTTAATTGCTTTGCTACGGTGGATGTGAGAAGACAAATGTTGATGCCCCTTTTAGAAGGAAAATCATATTGGTCAGTTCAAAATAAACTACACTTCCTATTTGTGAACTCACAGGAACAGCTGATAAGAAAAGTGGCTAATTATGTATATAAGTTGATGAGCCTTAAACAAAAAGAGGCAAGGAAAACCACAACTATTACGTAGGGTTTAATTAGAGTATCTTACAAAAGTGTCATGTCTAAATTAGCTTGTGTACTACTATACAAATGTAAAACAAAATATTGCATCTTTGGTTGATTATAACTAATAACAGTGACTACTATATTTTTGATAAGATCTTTTGACTAAAGAAATTGATGAACTAATCTATGTAATGGGATAGCAGGGGATAAAATTAGTCTAATCTTGCTTCACAGGCGAATTATACTAGGGGATAAGTTTAGTTTGGCTGTGCTATATATAGAAGAACCAGGATATTGTAATGAGGATTAGTGTTCTTTATGTATTTCTGTACTTTAGTTCACTTCTAATTTTGTAGAAGGACAAGTCTGGTTAGATTGTGGTCACCTGAAGAGAGAAAGTTGATGTTTGTACATACGCTCTGTATGAGCATAGATTCCTGGGAATCAGGACCATGTAACTAATAGACTTTTCCAAAAATGGAAGGTATGTGGGAGCAATTTTGTATTCTGTATTTTCTATTGCATTTATAAGGAAATAAGCAGACTTAAAATTAAGGACTTCTGAAGTATATATGTAATTCCGTTCTGTCGGAATCTGGTTTAAAATTTTAAAAGTATATGGCTATGGTGGAAGCTGAAGCCATGAATAAAGGATTGATTCACTGAGTGGGCTGAAAACAGGGAAACTTAGTACTTCCCTTCCAGTCCACTGTCCCAGGGTCAGAAATGACCGGATTTCACACACACGACTCGGCCTACCTCTTGGTGTCAGTCTGCATGTCTGGAGAGAGAACTGATATTCCCTAAGGCCTGCTCCAGCCTGCCTGACATGAAGACTCACCCTGACAAGGTATATATTACAATATATTAGCCACATGCTCCCAAAAAACCATTGACACACTCAGAAGGTCCTTGTATTTTTGGTTGACTGTGTGATCTATATACACTAGAAAATTCCAGTTATCTGGGTTCAACAATTCATAGTTAAAACGTACTAACAGTTTTTTAAAAATCATTTAAAATGTCCTAAAAATATACTAAAAGGGCAGGTCCTGCCACCAGTTTGTGGAAGGAGAAGCTAGGGGTGGAGTGGAGAAGGGTTTACCTAGCCCTCATTGGCTACCTTTCCCTCTGCCGGTACTTATACAGGTGCTGGGGATTCCCCGGGACCCTGCTGCCTATTGTGTTGGGGCGCTGACTGTGGACATCGGGCATTGTAGCGCGGGGCTCTGGACCTAGCCTGTCGGTGGCAGATAGCCATGCACTCAAGCACCTTGTTGGACCCACGTGTGTCGGCTCCTCCCCGCCTCTGGAGTTATTTGAACAACTTGCACACCTGCGGCAGCGCCAGAGTGTGTGAAGCCTAAGGGCGTCACACACAGGGGCGTGCCTTTGTGCATGGCCTTAGGCATGAGCCAGGCCAAGGCCAGCTATTCTGTTAGATGTCCATTGAATATTACTATCATATTTAATTAGCTTTGAAATTTAGCTCTGAACGTGTACTAAAGGTGTGTACTACACGTCTGTGTGAATGCCACTTTCGGTGGGTGTTGGCGAGTGTTTGCTCCTGGCCAACACCCATCTCCACCCACACCCACCCACAGAGCAACGGATGCCACTGCCAGTTGTTCCGTGGGTGGAGATGGGTGTTGGCCAGGAGCAAACATTCACCAACACCCACCGAAAGTGGCATTTACACAGACGCCCCCACCCACCTCCACCTAGGAAAATGCTCCCCACCCACTGGCCAACACCCATCTCCACCCAGAGGAACTGAGTGGAGACATCATGTGTGCACAGGGCCCATGGTGATTGGCTGCAGTGGTGCCCTGCAACATGTATAATAAAATATAACACCCATTTTATGGGTGTTAGTGTCTGTGTAAAAAGGGCCATACTCAACATAAGGAGTAGTATATATTTGCCACGTTTCAGCCACATTAGATGAGAGACAAAGACGTTATAGCCACAAATGTATATGCAGATATTTGCAAAACACCACAATTCAACTGCTTATAAAATCAGATTACTTTATCCAATCTTTCTAAAATTTGGTACACTTAATGCCTTCCATTTGAGGTACATTCTACCCAAGTGTTATCCAAATATAATAGAAAGCAAAAAAGGTACAGCCAAAAATGTGTTTCCCATTGAAATCAATGGAAATTGAAAACAAAAGCAAAAACATTTTGATATTTAAATAACAAAAATGAAAAATGAAAACAAAAAATGACATGGGTCACTGGTGCACACCTCTAGTTAGGAGACGGGCCACCGCATTCTGCACCAGCTGCAACCTCCGGACCGTCCCCAATGGTAGCCCCACATAGAGTGGATTACAATAGTCTAATCTAGAGGTAATAAAGGCATGGATGATGGTGGCCAGATCAGAGTCCGAAACATATGGCCACAGCTGTCATACCAGATGTAACTGGCGAAATGCTCCCCTCACCACTGCCTCCACCTGGAGATCCAGGCAGAGCTGTGAATTGAGGAGCACCTCCAGACTATGAACCTGAGTGGCTAAAGGGGGCCAAACCCCATCAACAACAGGAGCCACCACCCCCTCAGCACTATCCACGATCACCTCCATCTTGTCGGGATTCAACTTCAGACAGCTCGCCCTCATCCAGTCCCCCACAGCCGCCAAGAACCGGGTAAGCACCAAGACCGTCAGGACTGGGTATGCAGAAAAAGAGTGGTAGAGTTGTGTATCATCGGCGTACTGATGACAACGCACACTGAACTCTCTCACGACCTTGCCCAAAGGCTGCGTATATACGTTGAACAGGAGGGGGAACAGAATGGAACCCTGCGAGACTTCACATGTGGGGTCCCGGGTAGATTAAGTACATTCCCCGAGAACCACACGCTGAGTTCTCTGGGCCAGAAATGACCTGACCCGTTCAAGAACAATTCCACCCACCCCACCCCAGTCCCGCAGCCGAGCCACCAGCATCTCGTGATCAACGGTATGAAATGCTGCCGACAGATCTAGTAGAATTAAGAGAGACAATCTACCCTAATCTAATTCATGGCGCAGGTCATCAACCAAAGCCACAAGCGCAGTCTCCATGCCCAACAGGATGAAAGTCAGACTGTGAAGGATCAAGAAAACTGACCCAATCTAGATGCCCCTGAAGCTGCTGAGTCACCACCCATTCAATAACCGTCCCAAAAAAGAAAAGGTTAGAGACTGGTCAATAACTGGCAGGGGAGTCAATGAGATGGTTTCTTGAGCAGGGGCCACACCACCGCCTCTTTGAGGCGGCCCAGCACTCTGGCCTCCTTAAAGGAGGAATTGACAACCCCTGCAAGCAGTGGCCCTAATGTCTCCTGGCAGGCCTTAACCAGCCAGGATGGGCATGGATATAATTCACAACAAGTGGCCCTAGCCACCCCAAGGACATCTGCCACATCAGTGGGCAACACCCACCAAAATTGATCCCATGAAATCAGACAAGACAAGACCTCTACTACCTCAGGTTCACCCACTGTTATAAACGCAGCATCAAAATCATGGTGAATCTGAGCTATTTTATCCATGAAAAGTCAACAAACATGACACAGCGGGCACTGGAAGATTCCAATTCTAGGCAAAGGGAGCCTGGACTGACCAGCCTCTGCACCACTTGGAAAAGCTCCACTGGACAGGACTTCACAGATGCTATGAGGGTAGCAAAGAATTCTTTATTTGCTGCCCGCACGGCTACAGCATAGGTTTTTAAACTAGCTTTACGCTGCAATCGGTCAGCTTCAGCACGAGTACAGCACCACCATCACTCCAACCGCTGTCCCTCCTGCTTCATCTGGCCGAAGTCCTATGTAAACTAGGGGGACCTGCATTGTTGGCATCCTGGAAGCGGACACTTGGGAACCATTTGATCAATGGCCTCAGACAACAAGGTATTCCAAAAAGCAACAAGGTCATCAAGCGAACGGTCATCAAGATCGGGAGGTAGTTCCCCTAGAGCATTCCAGAACCTTTCTGGTTCCATAAATCTCCAGGGGTGAACCAACCGAACTGGTTCTACACCTCTCCGGGGCCAGACATGTGCCAGGATACCGGCCTGGAGAAGATAATGATCCATCCATGACAAGGGCATAGCTAATACATCCCCCACCACCGGATCCCCTGCCTCAAGGCCAGTGCAGAATATCAGGTCAAAGGTATGTTCTCCATCATGTGTCAGGTCCACAACTCTCTGAGATAGTCCCATGGTTGTCATGATGGCCATGAACTCATGTTCTGCTCACCCAAGATTGGCATCAGCCTGGATGTTGAAATCCCCCAGGACTAAAGTCCTTGGAAATCGCAAGACCACCTCCAACACCAATTCAGCTAGGGCGTGTAGGGATACCGTGCACATACCTGTATGGCAGCATATCAGCAGCAGCCCTAATCTGGCTTCAGCCAAATCAAACACCAAATGGATACCCTCCATGCCCAAGATAGTCTGCACTGGATACCTCCTCACCGACCAGGTGTCCTTAAAAACAACAGCTACACCACCCCCTCCCCCCACCCCTCTGGTCTAGGCTGATGCTGAACAGAGTACCCGGCCGGAACAAGGTCAACCAAGATTGACCCCGACTCATTGTCCAGCCAGGTCTCTGTAATACACAAAAGGTCGGCTGATCGATCCAGAATCAACCTCCGGATCATTGCAGATTTATTAACAACCGACCTCACATTAATCAGCAGCAGTCCTGGACCAGGGACCCTCCCATCAAGAAGCAATATTGATGGATGGTTCTGAAAAACAAGTTCAATGTATCCAGGAATTCAAGTTATGCAAGTTGTACTTAAGTGGATTCCATTGTACAGAAGTAGATAGGTTTTAACATTTTTCTTCCTCTCCTTCCAATGGAATATCAGAAAGCATTCTCTTTTTTGAATGCCAGGGGCACAATGCAGCACCACCCCTGTTGCATGGCAGACGAGCCCATCCAAAATGCACATAGCGCCAACTACAGAACATAGGTGAGAACAGACATAACACGAACTTCACTATAACACCATTGTAACACTGCTGTAACATGTGCAATGCATGGTGCAGGGATGCACAGGGCACCAGTACAGCCCTGCAACATGCATTGGAAAAGTCAAAACAGTGTCTCAGTGGTCCAACAGTAGAGCTAGCTTCATGGGCAGTAACAAATACACGTACTGCACAGAGAGGTTTTCTCAGAGGGGCAGGGATATTGGGCTGGGGGTGAGGTATAAGGTGCAGAATGACTAACTCAGGCAGCCCACAGTGCGATGACAGGGGCCACTGGAACGGCCAATCCAGGACACCATCGATAAGAGAACAGTATCACAAGGATGATGGAAACACACATTGGCAGCCTCAGGACAATTCCCACCAACACCTTCCTGCCTCACCCGTCCCCTCTCCCCTGGCCAAGGAGAGTGGTTCACCCCTTGCAGGAAGAAGAACACGGACAGTGCTGTTCATAAGCAAACAAATAAAAAGAAACTAGAATAAACTAGGGACGCCTCCCACAGGCCCTGCTTTACTGAGCACTCTAGTTCTGGGAGAGGTTGTGGAGCTCCTGCAAAATCTCCAGCAGGAGTTCTCTGTTGTCCTGTCTCTCCTGGGCCTGCTCCAGGATGAAAGAGAGAAAGAGGGATCCCCATGAAGCATGCTTCTCTCAGCACACATCCCTGTAGGTCACTGCAGAACAAGGGTGGGATGATGGAAAGCATGAAGTGGGGTTACTCACAGACCTCCTGGTAATTGCAGCTACCCTCTCAGGACTCCTCCATGGCTGCACACAGGTCCTCTGCCATTTGGGACAGCACGATCAACTGGATGACAGCCTCTGCAAAAAGGCTTCCCCTACCCCTTTCGGTTGGGGTTCCCCAAGGTTCTGTCTTTGGCCCTCTCCTCTTCTCTATCTACACCCTGTCCCTTGGCAAAATTATTGCCTCCCACGGATTCCAATACCATCTCTATGCTGATGACACCCAACTCTCTCTCTCTACCCCCTCTCTCTCCTCCTCTATCCGCTCAC
>QEPC01008833.1:110703-122452 GCA_003113815.1 Sphenodon punctatus
TGTCTCTCCCACTGTCCCCTCTCCCTGTCTCCCCCCCTTTTGTCTTTTAGATTGTAAGCCACAGGCAGGGACCGCGTCTAGTTCTGTGTTCTGTACAGCACCAGGTCATACGACTGGCGCTATATAAATGTCTATTAATAATAATAATAACATATGGCAGTTAGGAGCAGATCAGGGAACATGCACAGAACTTGCCTGTCAGCACCCCATGCACACATCCTCGAGCACCAATAGGTAGCCCCATGGAGCGATAGGCCACTCAAACATGATCTCTGCTGCACCTGCGCCATGTTGGAACAGATACAAGTTGTTTCAGGGCATGGTCTAACAGGGACAGGATCCAGGTGTGGAATACGCTTACCAGACTGGTTACTGCCCTCATTTGCCATGGTTCTCTCGAGCCTAATGAGGGCACAGTGTGGTACATGGAGGAGCATTGCGAGGGCCAAGACCAAGCTGCCCATGGATCATCACAGCAAGGTTACGGTGAGAGAAAGGGGCATGGCATTAACATACAACAGAGCTGACACAGCCTACAGACATGGGGAAACACCAATAAAAAGGCACACAAAGGGAGCACTCAATTCCACTCGTGAAGGAACCATGGTGGATGGGAGGGGTGCAGCACTCCAACAATTCTTGTTGGCCACTGAGGTGTTCATAGAGGCATCTGCAGTTTTCAGAGGGCATGCATACTGTGGTTCTAGAATGCTCCTCAACACTGGTTCTCCGTGCTGAACACACAGTGAGTGCAGTCTGTCCGGCCACAGCACACATCATATATGGTGCAGGGCATGGGTGAAATGCCGGGAGATAAAGCAGTTCCACAAGGCCAGGCAGATGCGGCTGCACACTATGCAGAGGGGAGGTGTCCCGTGCAGCCAGATTCCTGAACCCAGATGTGGCACTCGTCATGCATGGTATTCGCCAGATTGTCCCAACCGAGACAAGGCCGTGAGTCCGGTATAGGAGTGAGGAATCATGGGAGACTATCATGGTCACCTGGGAGAGGCTAACCACTGGATAGAGCACTTTAGGATGCCCCGAAGTCTCTTATCCCACCTTGCTGGTATCCTATGGCCACACCTCGAGAAGGAAGCCACCAACATGCGGACCCCCATACCGGTGGGAAAGCATGTGGCCATAGCCATTTGGAGGCTGGCGACTCACAATTCCTGCAACAGTATGGCACAGCAATTCAGGGTGGGAACCTCCATGGTCACCAAGGTCCTTGATGAGATGTGCATGGCTGTGGTGGAGGAACTCATGGAGCGGGTGATCCAGCTGGATGACCCTGAAGAGGCGATCGCTGGCTTCGCTGCAATGGTTTCCCCACTGTGTTGGGTGCCACTGATGGGACCCACATTCCCATAATCCATCCCCCTAACAGCAAGGATGACTATCTGAATTGGAAGGGTCAGTTCTCCATCTTCCTGAAAGCCATCAAGGACCACATGGGCCTCTTCCTAGATGTCTTTACCAGGGGTTCTGGAATGAGCCATGATACATGGATCCTCTGTACCTCACCATTCTTCACTAGGATGTACATTGGGGCAATTGCGCTAAATATATTCCGGGTTACTGAGGGGTGACCATACGTCCCATTGTAATTGGAGGTCCAGCCTATCTGATCACACCCTGGCTAATGAAGGCATACCCCATGCCACGAGCACCTGCCCAGGTGCTCTTCAATGCAAAGCTGTGCTCCACACGTAATGTAGTTGAAAGTGCCTTTGGTGTTCTGAAAATGCAGTGGCACTGCCTATGAAACAGGAATGAATTAGATCTTGATAAGGCCCCCATGTTTGTAATTGCGGCTTGTATCCTGCACAATCTCTCCAAAACCTGAGGAAGGGGGTGCCCTCGTCTATCCTCGCCCACCTAGTTTGGTTGATCTGGTGCCCCTGTTCTGATGGGGCCAGGGTGGTGCAGATAGGTGCATATTTTACGAGAACTGGGACACCCTTAGTCACCATATTGACTGCATGCAGGGAGGACAGTGAACAGTCAATTGCTTCCTCCACACCATCTAAGGTCTGCACTCATCTGTAAATATGTTCACTGTAAATAAACACAATGGTTAACAGACATATGTGTGTTGTTTCCTCATCAAATACCTCATTGGGCTATCCTTCTTTGCTACAGCTGTTAAAGGGCTGTCCTTGTATTTCAGATCGGAATCCCATGGAGGGGAGCCCTGTCCCCACTATCTGATCAGTTTCCTATTGGGGGAGGGCAAAAGAGTTGCATTTCACACCCTGTGGCCTGTAATTTCCCCTCCTGGCCATGATCCCCAAGTCTACCATTCAACCTGGTGGCCTATTCTACCTTGGGTGGAAATGCCCTGGCACAACCCTATGGGTGAATTAACATGATACACATGGTGATAAGAGGGATTCGAAAACCGATACAGTGGCCACGATCTCCTCGTCCACGCAGAAGACCCAGTCCGCCTCACTGTGGAACAGCATTGTGTACCGGGCCAACCCAGAGGATGTGTTAGGGGTGGAAGTGGAGCTGGTGCTCGCCTGTGACAAGGCATAACTGTCAGCTGTCATCTGGCTCTCCCTCTGCAGCTACTCTATAGGTCACCACCCCCATCCCTCCCTGGGGTTCTGTTGCCTTACCTAGCTGGCAGAGGGGACCATGACTGTGGCCTGCCTGGTTCTTTAAGTGGTGATGGTGGTGGAGGCAGCTGGGCATGTACCCGTCAGCTGTCATGTTGCTCCCCCTCCACAGCTACTTGGGGAAACATCCCCTGCCCCTGCCAGGGGTACTGTGCTCTTACCTGGCTGTCATGTCTGTCCATGTCGCTGGTTCTTTTCTTTTTCAGGGTTGGGGCCATGGGTGGTGTTGGAGCTAGCATGCCCATCTGTCAGGCATGTTTCCTTTAAGGAGTCCTGGCTGGGCTGGAAACATATTGTGAGGGGTTTGTATGGGTTGGCAGCTGGGTGTTGTGCCTCTCTAGCCCTTGCGAGCTAGAGAGGCACATGGTGGTGGTGGACCTGTCCCATGGGCGGGTGTGCTGTCCTGTCCACGTGGGCCAGTGAGGGGTGAACACCCATCTCTATCCATGCCTCTGCACAGAGCAGCCTGGCTTTCCTGGTTACTCCATGTGGGGAGATGGGTGGGGGTGCGTGGGTCACAGAAGCATGCACCCACCCACCTCCACTTGCATACATGGAAAATGGGTGGACCTGTGCAGTAGTGTTTTGTTTAAATTGCCATCCAACGGCTCTTCTCTGCCCTTCTTTGCTGCTGTCGCCATCACCCCAACATTACTGCCGTTGCTGCTGCCGCCGGATCCACTGCCGGACCCGTTGCCCGCTGCTGTCACCATCTGGAGCGGTGCTCCAGATCAACTCCCCCCTCCCCCATTTGGAGGAGAGGGGTGGGGCCAGGGTGCAGGGCCAGGACCTTTGGGCCTGGCACGTCCAAAAGCGGCTGCTGCTTGATGGATACTGTAGGCGTGTATTGCAGGCAGCGCGTGGCCCTTGTTGGGACTGAGGGGCAGGAGGTTCCTATTTTTTAGTTTTGTGGTTTTAAGGGGTTTGGGGGGGTGAGGCGGGTGTAGTATGAGGGTGGGGGGTATGAGGAGTGGGTTAGGGAGGATAGGGCCAACCACCTTGGTGAGAAGAGGGGCGTTGGCCCTTGGGGAGGGTGGGAAGGGCCTCCCGGTGAGACGTGGGGGCACTGCCTGAATAATAAGGGTAGGGGACTCCTGGTGAGAGAGGGAGCCTCGGGGGGAGTTCTGGGGAGGGGGTGGGCTCTGCCCCCCAGTGAGATGGGGGGGTATTGCCCGTATGATAGGGAGGGACTCCATGTGAGAGAGGGAGCCCCAGGGGGAAGGAGGGGGGATATTTTGGGGAAAGGAGGTGGGGAACTCTGAGGGCTCGGGGGGCAGCCGATAGGAGGCGGTCAGAACAGTGTGGACAGGAAGGGAGAAGCGGCTATAGGAGTGGTTCTGGCACAGGGATGGTATAGTCCACGGGAGTGTGTGGTTCAAGCCCCCAGGGTACCTTGGTCCCTTGTGGAGGTCAAAAGAGCCTCCCCCTCTACTGGAGGTGAAGAAGGAGCAGGGTCTAAAGTCCGCCAGTGGGGGGCTGATGCTGTTAAATGCAAGGTCCGTGGCAAATAAGGCCCCGATAATCTGAGATCAGATCTTGGATGGGGCTGTGGACCTTGTATGTATCATGGAAGCCTGGCTGGATGAGGACGAGGGGCCAATCTTGGCTGATCTCGTTCCGGCTGGGTATGCAGTGCAGCACCAGCCCTGCACTGGGGGCCGGGGAGGTGGTGTAGCTATTATTTTGAGAGAGACATGACCTGTTAGGAGATATCCAGTTCAGGTGATTCCAGGGATCGAGGCCCTCCATGTGGTGTTCAATTTGGCTGGGGGCAATCTAGGGGTGCTACTGGTGTACTGGGCCCCTTCCTGCCCAGTGGCATCCCTTGCCGCTCTAGCAGAGCTGGTCTCGGCGGTGGTGTTGAGCTCCTCCAGGACTTTGGTCCTGGGGGACTTCAATGCCCATGCTGGTTTTGTGGGAGCGGAGCGAGAGTTCATGGCCGCCATGGCAACCATGGACTTGTCCCAAGTTGTCAACTGCCCGACCCATGTGGGGGGGGCATACCCTCGACCTGGTGTTCTGTTCTGGCCTTGAGGCAGGTGATCCGGTAGTGGGGGATGTGAGGGTCACACCCTTGTCATGGACGGATCATTACCTCCTACAGGCCAGTCTCTCAGCTAACCACCTCCAGAAGGGGAAGGGACCAGTTAGGTTGGTCCGCCCCCAGAGGCTGATGGAACCTCAATGGTTCCAGAAGGCTCTGGGGGAATTTAACCTTAGACCTTGACAGTCACTCTGTTGATGAACTTGCTCGAGCTTGGAACATCTTGCTCAGGGAGGCCATTGACAGGGTGGTTCCGAGATGTCTCCTACCACTGTCTTGTCACCGCAGGGCCCCCTGGTTTACCGGGGGCTGCAGTGTATGAAGCAGGTAGGCAGGCGACTAGAGCGACGCTGGCGTCGGACTCGTGCTGAATCCGACCAACTTCTCCATAGGGCCCATTTGTGGTCCTATGTTGAGGTTGTGAGGATGGCAAAGAGAGTTCTTTGCCGCCCTCATAGCGTCTGAAAAGTCGCGTCCAGCAGAGCTGTTCCGTATGGTGCGGGGCTGGTCAGTCTGGCCTCCATCTGCCTGGATGGGGACTTGTCTCAGCCCCTCTGTGAGGAGTCTGCCATCTACTTTGCAGATAAGATCGTTCAGATCCAGAGCAAATTCGACACTGGATTGGGGGCAGTAGAGGTGGAGTGCGAGGCTATGGAGGTCCCGTCTGGTCCATCTTCTTGGGATGAGTTTCAGGATGTGACTCCAGCCAATGCTGTGAGTGTTCTGGGGTCTGTTAGAGCCACCAGTTGTGAATTAGATCCTTGCCCGTCCTGGTTGGTGAAGGCCTCCAGGGAGATGTTGGAGACGGTGCTGGCAAGGGTAATCAGCATATCCCTTCGGCAGGGAAGGCTGCCCCCCAGTCTCAAGGAGGCCGTGGTGCATCCCCTCCTGAAGAAGCCATCTTTGGATGTGGATGCACTCGTCAGCTACCGACCTGTCTCTAATCTTCCCTTTTTATGGAAGGTTATTGAACGGGCGGTGGCACTGCATCTCCAGGTGCATCTTGACGGCATCAGTTTCTGTGACCCATTTCAATCTGGGTTCCGCCCCAGCTATGGTACAGAGATGGCGTTGGTGGCCTTGGCAGATGATCTCCACCAGGAGATGGATGCAGGACACTCAACACTTCTGGTCCTGCCAGATCTCTTGGCCACTTTTGATACAGTGGACCATGGGCTGCTGTTGAGATGACTGTGAGCCCTGGGGGGGTCTGGACGGGACTGTCCTTGAGTGGTTCAGCTCATTCCTCTCAGGGAGAAGCCAGAAGGTTGTCCTGGGGGCTGAATCATCTAGCCCCCGGGCCATGGAATGTGGTGTTCCGCAAGATTCCATTCTGTCTCCATTATTGTTTAATGTGTATATGCAGCCCTTGGGGGAGATCGTGAGAGGGTTTTGTGTGCGTTGCCACCAATATGCTGATGACACCCAGCTTTACCTCTCTTTTTCAACTGACCCAGGTCCTGCCATCTCAGTACTATCCCAATATTTGGAGGCCATGGCAGATTGGTTACGGTAGAGCAGACTGAAGCGCAATCCTGATGATATGGAGGTGATGGTGGTGGGTAGGGCAAGGGAGGTGTTGGCTCCCCTCGTAGAGGGTGTCCGCCCTCCTGTAGCCCAGCAGGTTCGGAGTCTTGGGGGTATTGTTGGACTCAGATCTCCACCTGGATCGGCAGGTGGAGGCAGTGGCTAAAGCTGCCTTCCGCCAGCTGTATCTGGTGCGGAGGCTGCATTCATATGTCTCCAGACCCGACCTGGCCACCATCATCCATGCCTTCATCACCTCGAGGCTGGACTACTGCAATGCACTCTCTGTGGGGCTTCCCTTGATGCTGGTTCGGAGGCTGCAACCAGTGCAGAATGCGGCGGCTCATCTCCTTACGGGGACGAGCTGGCGGGAGCACATCACCCCCATGCTCCGCACGCTGCACTGACTGACTATAGTGTACCGAGCCAGATTCAAGGTGTTGGTTTTGACCTATAAGGCCCTACACGGTCTTGGCCCTTCATACCTCCGGGACCGCCTCACCTTCCGAGCCCCAGAACGACCCCTGCGGTCCACCAGGGGTGCCTTCTTGGAGGTCCCCGTGTAAAACGGGGGGCCACAATGGAGATGGCGTTCTCGGTAGCTGTACCACGATTGTGGAACTCTCTCCCGGAGGAAGCCCATCTGGCTCCAAGTTTGTTGGCCTTTCACCGGGCCTGTAAGACTTGGCTGTTCTCCCAGGCCTTCAGAGGAGGGGAGGGTGGGTTGGGATAATTAAACTGTGGGGGGGGTAGTGGGGGCGTTTTAGATGGGTTTTTAAATGTTTTTATTTATTGTGCTTTTATTGTTGTTTTTATTGCTTTTATGTTGTACACCACCCCGAGATGCCGTGGGCATTAGGGGGCTGCTAATAAATGTAAATAAATAAATAAAAATGGCCTAAGACTGCATTGTGCCATTTGCAGCTCCAGAATTGCTACCTGATCTACTGCTTCTTTGTATCTGCTTGCTATCATGATCATTATGTACTACAGTAATTCAGTTTGACTGTAACAATTATGTTGCAGAAAGATTTTGTTGCTGTCAGACTGGAGGTTTGCACTCAGATACCTACCTGTGGGGTTGCAGCATCTCTCTGAAATTTTAAGCCAGGGATGGGGAACTTTCTCCTTACCAGCTCCTTCTCCTAAGCTCTCACTTTGTGTTTGAGAGTAGGAAGTTGGAACTGGATCCAGTAGGCAGAGCCGGGAACTGGAAAGAGGTCAAATAAGACTAGTCATGGATTGCATTTCATCCCCAGTCCTGAGTTTTCTCCACCCATTCTAAACTTTTCATCTGCTCACAGCATACTGGGCACCTTTTAAATAGAATCATAGTTTTTGTTTAGGTTTTATTTGTTTTTTTAAAAAGGACTTTGTTTTTCTACTTTGACATAAGCTGGAGAAAAAGTAGAGTTTGGAGAACTTTTCAGTGTAAAATTAAGTCTTACCTAAGTGTGTCCGAAGAACTCCTAGAGGAATGATGTATGTCAGTAGTATATGTCTCCACTGAGGTGACCAAGACATGGAAACAAGCTAGTTCAAATGAAATATTTTTTCATTCCAACTTCTGTTGGAAGGAAGTATACAATTTCAGGCCAAATACTGCATGTAACCTAAAAGCTTGTATGCTCCCACCAACAGAAATTATAGTAAAACATATGATCTGAACTACTTTGCCTGCATCATGTACATTTGGAATGAAGCAACCACCTACTCTCCCTTCATTTGACCGAGGCACTAAGCCTGTATAGAGAAGGCATTGCGGACTGCAGAGATTACACTAATCATTACAACGCCCTAAGCATCACCTCCATCCTTTTCCATCACATTGGAAAGAAACATTAGACTTCCCACTGCACTCTGCCCAGAAAACCAAACTAAATGATTAATAAATTCTTCTTTTAAAAACAGATACCCGAGACAGATTGAGTGAGCAAGGAGGCCGCACAAGCGGAAGAGAGAGTTGGGACAAGCAACAGGAAATTTTCAGTTAAAATGTACAAATGCAGACAGACACTGAAAAAGCCAAAGAGAAGAGAAAACCATTCCAGTGGGTGGGGTGGGTGGCAGAACACCTCAAAGGGAAGCGAGCATTATGGAAAACATGAGTTGCTTCAAAACATCCCAAGTAGCCCCAGAGAATAAGCAGGACAAAAGTAAAATATGAAAAGGGCTGAGCAAAGGGGGCATTTCCAATAGGAGACAGCAATGCCTGCTTCACATCTGGGACCAGAGCACAAGCAGCAGAATCCAGGCAAACTTCCATAAACCCTTTACTTGTAAAAGCAATGTTTAAAAAGGGGGGGGAACGCCCAAATTGGATTTTTAAAAAAAAATAATGCAGCAATTGCCAGCTTACAAGATGGATGCATCCCCTTTCCCTCTTACGTGGGCCAAGGTGCAAGCAGCAGAATCAAGGCACGTTTTCTAAAAAGTAATGTCAAATACTTGTAATAAAATTAAAAAAGCTCCCTCCCTCTAACAGTTCTTGACATATTCAGTAACTCACCAAGTTTGATAGAGAGATCCTGGCTGGAATGTTGAGGTTCTGGTTTTCCAAGAGATCAATTGCAGTAAAGCTGGGGTTGGCCTCAAAAGGGGTAGGGGGGAAATCTCCCCTGAACTTTCTCAAGCTCCCCCTTCTAGTTCCACCTTCAGAATTGGCTGGGGATTATTATTATCAAGCATTTATATAGCACCAGCAATGTACCTGGCGCTTTACAGAGTAATTGAATAGACACGGTCCCTGTCCTAGGGCTTACAATCTGAGAGACCGGGGGGGCAGGGGGTGGACAATCTCAGAGATGGAGGTGGTGGGGAGACGAAGGAAGGGGAACAGAGGGAGAGACACAGAATGTAACATTCACGAGGATGCGAGGTCCCAGGTGCACGCACTTGGCTTGGTTACATCAGGAATGATGGCTGGTTGGTCCATGTGGTGAGGATATGAGTACACAGACCTTAGGTAACAGATTGTACTGCAGCTAGGGAGAAGGGACAAAGGCAGTTAGGGCAGCAAGGGAAGCATGGGAGGGCGAGAGAGGGGACAGAGGAGGAGCGGAGTTCACGGACTGGAGTACGGAGGGAAATTAGCACAGAGAGGTAGGGGGGAGCAAGGTTGTGAAGAGCTTTATAGGTGACGGCTAGGAGCTTGTGTAGGATTCGTTCAGGAAGGGGGAGCCAGTGAAGACAGGAAAGGAGGGGCTGCACGTGGTCGAAGCAACAGGCAAGGTGGATGACCCTGGCAGCAGAGTTTTGGATGGAGATAAGGGGAGAAAGGTGAGAGCGGGGGAGGCCAGTGAGAAGGAGGTTACAGCAATCGAGGCAAGAGATGACCAGGGCATGGATAAGGGTTTTGGCAGAGGAGACAGAGAGAAAAGGGCAAATCTTAGCAATGTTATGGAGGGAGAAGCGACAGATTTGGCAACAGAGTCGATGTAGGGTTTAAAAGAAAGGGGTGAGTCAAAGATGAAGCCCAAGCTATGGGCTTTGGGGATGGAAAGGATGGTGACCCCGTCGATGAGGATCGACAGGGAAGAGGGAGAGGAAGGATGAGGGGGGAAGATAAGGAGTTCAGTTTTAGCCATGTTGAGTTTGAGTTGATGTTGAGACATCCAGGTAGAGATGTCAGAGAGACAGCTGGTGAGGCGAGCTTGAATAGATGGAGAGAGAGAAGGAGTAGAGAGAGAGAGTTGAGTGTCATCAGCGTAGAGGTGATATTGAAAGCCATGGGAGGCAATGAGGTTGCCTATGGACAGGGTATAGATAGAGAAGAGGACAGGGCCAAGGACAGAGTCTTTGGGAACACCATCTGAGAGTGGAAGGGAGGAGGAGGTGGAGTTTGCAGGAGACACATTGAAGGAGTGGTCAGAGAGGTAGGAGGAGAGCCAGTTGAGGATGCAGCCACGGAAGCCAAGGGAGTGAAGTGAATCCAGCAAGAGTGAGTGGTCAACAGTATCAAAGGCAGCAGAGAGGTCAAGGAAGACAAGAATGGAATAGAGGTGATTAGATTTAGCGATTAGATTAGATACTTTTCCAGGCACCCACCCAGCCTGCTTGAATGGCCAGGTTCCTCCATAGGAACCTAGACCTTCTCAATCTGGACCCCCTTCCTCTTTCCTTTACCGCACAGATGTCCTGGGGGCACTGGGCCCAGCATCCCCAGGGCATCTACACAGTAAAAGACTTTCCACCAGCTCCCTGCTCTCAGTCATCTTTGCATCACTTCGGAGTACATGGCCTGGCCTTTGCTCTCCCCCTCACTTCCCACGGTATTGTGTGCTCCTGCACAGGTGTGCATGCACTATTTTGTGCCTGTGCAGAAGTGCACAATGCTGACCATCACTATGTGTGTGGTAGCATCCACAATCCTCCCTGGAGGATTGCACATGCAAATGGGGAATTAGCTGGGGTCCCTGCCACAGTTCACCATCCACACCAAGGATTTGGAATACTGGCCTCCTAAACCTCCCCTTTTAGCCAATCACAAACCTCCAATGTTGCAGGGCATTTACCCTTTCTCAGGTTTTTTTTAGCTACTGCTAGATTAATAGTCCATAGCATTTGGCCTGCACTGCTTAAAAAACTACAAACAGTCTTAGAATAACCAAGGCTCAATCCCACCTGAGTCCTGTGCAAGTTACAGGTCCAGGATCCAAGGGTTGGGGGCCAGGTAGCTTCTCTCCTGTTCTTCCTGGGAAGCTGTCTTCTATAGCTCCTCCTACTTCCACAACTTCCCCCCCAACTGAGTGTTTCTCCTGTTTATATAAAAGGAGCAAACTCCCAAGATCCCATATGATTGGCGGAAAGCATGCTCCTCTCTTAGGATATCCCCTGCATGCCTGTGTAGCACCAGCTGCAGGTCTGTCCCTTAGTACTATAGTGCCAGTACCCTTTGCAGATGCTAAGTCTTAAATGGCCAGTATCCCAGCTAGCTGCTTGTGCCACTTTGCTACAGTGCACTTCTGCGTATCCACAAAATGGTGCCCGTACACATGCACGGGAGTACATAGCGCTAGGTGAGGCTGTGCACTTCTGCACATGTGCAAGGCGCCATAGGAGACAGTGGGACAGTAGTGCTGCCCCTGCTGTCTCAGGTAATACTGTTAGGGGTAGGGGTGTGCATGTTGTTTTTGTTATATCAATAACAAAATTTGTCATTTTCATTATCGTAATTGCAGTAACAAAAATTACAAAAAAAATAATGAAATCAATAACAACAAAAATCATCATTGATTTCATTATTGCCTAGCAGCCTGGCCAGTAGGGGTGGGAAACCGGTAGAATCCGGTATCCGATAATGCCGGTATTGGGCGTACCGGCATTATCGGATTCGGCCCGGTAATCCGGACCCGGTACCGGATTCCGGGGTACCGGATTTTTTTGCATTGCAGCCATTTAAAAATGGCTGCAATGTAAAAAAATTTAAAGCCCCAGCCAAACAGTTTTTAAAAGAAAAACCCTCCCCGAGTCCAGGCTGCGCGGGTGGAAGGGGGGACACCCCCCACCCACCCTGCCCAGCCTGGCTTTTTGTTTAAAAAAAGAACAGAGT
>QEPC01008833.1:127751-158222 GCA_003113815.1 Sphenodon punctatus
CCGCCGCCACCCGGAGCTGAACTGGAAGGTAGGATCCTGGGAACTTGTTGGAAGTAGGGTGATCCCTGGGGCAGGGGTTAACCCTCCCCCAGGGATCATACAGTACAGGTCTAATACTTACCAGCTGCTGCTGGAATGGCCGCTGGTGCTGGGCTGGCTCTGGGTTGCCGGCGGAGAGTCACTTAGGGGAATTTTTTTTTTAAAATCCAGGCTGGGCAGGGTGGGTGGGGGGTGTCCCCCCTTCCACCCGTGCAGCCTGGACTCGGGGAGGGAAATGCGGGTTTTTGGTGGGGTTTTTACATTGCGGCCATTTATTTAAATGGCCGCAATGTAAAAAAAAATCCGGTACCCGGAATCCGGAAACCGGGGCAGATTACCGGGTTGAATCCGATAATGCCGGTATGCCCAGTACCGGCATTATCGGATACCAGAAGATCTGGTTGTCCCGGCCCTAGTAACTAGGCTTGCTGCTACTCTCTTCCTGTCTGGTTGGTGCCCTGATCTGTTTGACATCTCCCCCCTGGACTCCTCACTGGTTCCCAGTAATATAAAAGGCCTGATGGGAACAGTTGCAAGCTGTGGGACATCAGCTCTTGACTGTGATCCTGTTGCTTGCTTCACCTTTTGTGCTCTTGCTCTACTTTCAGGCTTCCCTCTCCTTCTGCCCCTGCTTTTCCCTCTTGGTACCTCTGCTTCTCTTCCCCCTTTGACTCCTGTTTACTGATACTTCTGCTTCCCTTGTCTCTCTGACTCCTGTTCACCTGTTCCTTGTTAGCTGTCTCTTAGCCAGTTCTGTCTTCTTCTGCAGTCTGCCTTGTGCAGGGATTCCACTCCCCCTCTCCCTTGCTAGGTCTAGGGCTGTTTTTAGATGAGCGCGGTGGCACCCGTGCTTGTTTTCAAAAGAGCCAGCAGTCCGTTCTACACGTGACGCTGCTGCCGAATATGCGCATGCGCTGCGCATCCATTTCCGGCTGCGTATGACCGGCCTCGATCGCTGGCCCGGTCAGTTCGCGGCCGGAAATGGATGCGCATCGCCCGCGCATGCGCGTTTTCGGCGGCAGCGTCACGTGTAGAACGGACTACCGGCTTTTTTGAAAAACGAGCGTGGGCGCCGCTATGCTCGTCTGAAAATGGCCCCACTCTGCTAGCTGTTCCTGCCTTTGGCCTTGCCCATGTTTATATTGCTATAGGCATAGTTTCTCCTGTTGCCTTGTGTCTTTGGCCCCTGTTCCTGGTAGTTCCCTGTTGCTCCCTTTGTTCCCTGCTCTTCCCCTATCTTTGGTCCCATAGCTCTTGTTTATAGCTTTCCTTGTTGCTTGTGTCGCCCTACTCCTTGTTGTTCATGTTATGTTGGGTTCTTGTGTTCATGTAGTATGGTTACTGAACCCCTTGTTCCCCTTCGCTCCCCTAGTCTTGGGTCCTAGTCTCTTGGCTTCTGTTTTCCCATTGCCCTCATAGCCTTGGCTTCTGTTTTCCCATTGCCCTCATAGCCTTGGCTTCTAGGCCCTTTGTCTCTGTTCCTCTTTGCCCTTATTGTTCCCCAGTGCTCCTCTGGCTTTCCTTCCTAAGTCTCTGGACTCTTGTTTCCCCATTGCTTCCCTAGCTTTGGTTCCTAGGCCCTTGGCTCTTGTTCTCTATTTGCCTCCCTGCTTCCCAGTGCTGCCCTAGTTCTGGGTCTTTAGTATCTTGCCTCTGTCTCCCTATTGCCTTTCTTGCTTCCTCCTTTGCTTCCCAGTGCCTTCCTAGCTCTGGGTCTTAGTATCTGCCTCTGTCTCCCTATTGTCTTCCTTGCTTCCCAGTGCCTTCTGAGCTCTGGGTCTCTTGTGTCTAGCCTCTTGTTCTTTATTGCTCTGTATAGCTCTCTAGCTGGTCCCTTTGTCTCTTCGCTCTCGTTCCCTAGTGCTCCCCTTGCTCTCTAATGCTCCCCTAGCTCTAGTTCTCTCATTCCTTGCTTCTAGTTCCTTATTGTTTTCCTGGTTCCCCAACCCTTCCCTATTGACCTTGATGATGAGCCATCCACCTTCATAGACCAGCGTGCCTGGTGCTTGTGCTGAGTATTCAGTCTCCAGGAGAGTGGAGAACAGCTGAGAGGTTTCCTTGTTGCTCCCCTCTACCGTTCCCCTCTACCCGTTCCCCCTTCTACCTGCTTATGTTGCATCATAGTTCCTTTCTGTTCCTTTGACCCCGCAACCCCTCACAGTGTAGTCCTTTTTGGGTATCCACTCTTTGGCCAGCGCCCCCTTGTGCCCCATCCCCTGACAGTGTCCTTCTCCATGCTCACACGTAGCCTCTTCACCCTTTTTGCTTGCCCTGGATCTCAGGCTGCATTCACAGGAGCCTTTTCTCCCACATCTTCCACTTCTCACATGAGATTGGAATCTCGCTTTTAAAATGTTCCCATGTTCTTCCCCCAACCTTTAAAAGCTACCCCTCATTGCATGGCCACTGCTAGGTTATCTCAGGATGCTACGTGGCTCTGAACTGTTTCTGTGGTACTGACAGACCGACAACAGGATTAAACCCTTCTCATGTTACAAAAATGCAAGTGACTGAATTAGCACAATTATTAAACTTAGGTTTTCAAGTTAATGTTTTCTTTTTAATTAGACACTGAATCTTGTGACCTAACTCTTTCACTCATTAACTCCTCTTTCACAGTGTGAGGAAAAGATTTTCTCTAACTTAGCATTTTGTGTGAATTCAGCCGCAGACTTTTAGCATTTGTTCTGGCACCACCTCACTCAAAGAGTCAAGAGGCAGCTTATCCCCAGCAAATCAATCCCGGATTTCTACTAAACAAAGTGGCCTGTTTCCCCCAGCTTGTTGGTGCTCCAAGCAGTCTTTTCTGGGATCCCAGGATAATCGAGTCCTCCCACTGCATTTTCCCATTTCCTTTGTCTCATCCCAAAGCCGGGTTCCGCTTGTGCTAGGTCCAGTGGCCAGGGCTGTGCTCGGTGCCCCACTCCTTGGCATGTCAGTTCCCATCAGCTCTTAGGCCGCTTTTAGACGAGACAAATTTGCGCATGATTGGTGGAAAATGCGCGTTTTAATGCTCGTTTAAACACCTAAACCATTTTAAATATGCATTTGCCATGATCGTGTAAAAGCCCAAACCATTTTGAATGTGGTTTTTAAATAATGCGCATTTTAAAAAACCAGTTTTGGCATCCCCCGATCATCAAAGGGGCTCAAACCCGGTTTTTAAAAATGCACATTATTTAAAAACCACATTCAAAATGGTTTGGGCTTTTACACGATCATGGCAAATGTGCATTTAAAACGGTTTAGGTGTTTAAACGAGCATTAAAACACGCACATTTTTCACCAATCATGCGCAAATTTGTCTCTTCTAAAAGCGGCCTGAGTTGTTGTTTTTCAGACTGTAAACTCTCTGGGGTAGGGAGTGAGACTGTGCTGTTCTCCCATACGAGACATGTTGAGGGTGCTCCCGTAACGTGCATACAGTAATATAGGGCTATCCCTACCAAGAATGGGGCCAAGGGTGGGAGTGGGATGGAGCCTGGAAGGGCAATGGGGACCAGAGTGGGGTGCCACACAAGCAGCTTCACACAGTGTAGCACCACACCACACTCCCTCCTCCCTCACAGAAGCCCTGGCTGGAACCATAGGAGCACTGCACTCTGGCAGTAGTGCTTCCCCCACCATTGAGGCAGAAGAGGCCCTGCTCCCTCCCCTTCGCTGCCCCCCCCCCAATGCAGAGCCATACCACAGTGTGGTGCCCCTATAGCTCCAGCCAGGGCTTCCAGGAGGAGGGAAGGAGCATTTCTGGGAAGGAATGGGGAGCACTGCATCTGTCACTAGTGCAGGGCCTTGCTCTGGATCCACTGGTCCTAGGACATGCTCCCCCACTTTTTACTTTATGCTTCCCATTTGTGGGGCCCTTTCCCCTGCAGGGTCTGGAGGAATTGTCCTATCTGCCCCTGCCTGAGGCTGGGCTTGCAGTAATAAGCCTTATGGTCTTTGTGTATCTCAGTTCTGAGAGCAGAGAGTTGTGTGTTGCTCAGGTGGCATGTACAATGTAGTGTAAAGGCATGCAGGGCAAGTGGACTGGGACAGAGTCCTAGGTCTTGGTTTGTGGCCAGCCTTAGGGTAGGATAGTCCAGAAAGTGGCTGGGGCACCACCTTGCCTCCGGTCATTCCCTAGAGCACTGCTGTCTTGTTACCAGGAGCATCTCTTTGTTACAGGGACTGGCACCATCCCTAGCATTGCAAGAACCCGGGGCATATGTTTAATGGGGATGTTTGCTGAATGATGCTTCACTTACAGGGTGACCCATACTGTCCTTGCCCTGCAGCCCCCTTTGCTCCAAGGAAGGCTGAGGTGCAGTTAGTTCCTTTCTTTACCTGGTGTTTCCTCTGGAGGGCTCTGCTGCAGGTGAAGCTGCAAATACAGTTGCAGCTGCCGGCTCACTTTCTCGTATTCATGGGCCTTTGATTCAGCCTCTCGAAACCGGGATCACTTTGGCCATGAGAACTGGGACCACCAGCTGAAGCTGGCAGTGGCATGGAACAGGGTGGATATTGCTCGGAGTGAAATCTTCACTGATGACCATGAGTGGAAGGTGAGATGGGCTTAGTGCTGTCTTTCAACTGTGCATGCTCTCCTTCTGCCTGCATGGCTGCCAGAGGGCCTGGATTCTCAGTGACTCTCACGCAGTGCTTGTGCTGGGCCCATGGGTCTTCGAACCCCTGCCACACACACACACACACCCCACACACACACATTTTTGTTCCTCATCTAAACTACCCTCTCCTCCAGTGAGAGTTAGAGATGCTTTAAGTGACAGGGAGGGGGAGGGATTGTCTCCATTCAACCTGTTGCCACAGAATGCCCATAGGAATGCATTGACCTTCCTCGAATGCCCATAGGGATCCATTAAAAGATCCAAAGGTCACAGGGAGCCATTAAAAGAAGTTCAGATTAGGCCCCTCCCCCAAATACTCCAAAATAAAAATGACACAGAATGCCGATAGGAACGCATTGATCTCTTCCGAATGCCCATAGGGATCCATTAAAAATGGTCACATTAATCCAAAGGGCGATGGGGACACACTGGGACACCTCAAAATCAGCTCCTGGGTGAAGAAGATCCCTCAAAAATACTCCATAATAATATTTATTTATTTATTTATTTATTTAGTAGATTTTTATACCGCCCCATCCTGCACAGCTGTTCGGGGCGGTTAACAACAATAAAAGCCATTTAAAACATTTAAAATACAATTATAAAACATATCAATAAGATAGGGTGGTATAAAAATAAATATACAGGTGGGGGATTAAAAATCACCCCCCCCCCCCCCCCCAAAGGCCTGGGCAAACAGCCAGGTCTTACAGTTCCGCCGAAATGTCAAAAGGCTTGGGGCCAGGCGAGCTTCCTCCGGAAGGGAGTTCCACAGCCGCGGCCCTACCACCGAGAATGCCCGCTCCATCGTGGCCCCCCGCTTAACACGGGGGACCTCCAGGAGGGCACCCCCGGCAGACCGCAGGAGTCGTTCCGGGGCGCGAAGGGTGAGGCGGTCCCTAAGGTAAGAGGGGCCAAGGCCGTGTAGGGCTTTATAGATCATTACTAGGACCTTGAACCTGGCCCTGAATAATAAGAATTTTGCGGTGTCCCGGTGTGCCCCCATCACCCTTTGGATTAATGTGACCATTTTTAATGGATCCCTATGGGCATTCGGAGAAGGTCAATGCATTCCTATGGGCATTCAGTGACATTCTTATTTCAGAGTATTTTGGGGAGGGATCTTCTTCGCCCATGAGCCCATTTTGATGTGTCCCGGTGTCCCCTCATCGCCCTTTGGATTAATTTGAACATTTTCAATGGATTCCTATGGGCGTTCGGGGAAGGTCAATGCGTTCCTATGGACATTCTGTGTCATTTGTATTTTGGAATGTTTGGGGGAGGGGTTTTCTTTCCCCATGAGCTCATTTTGAGGTGTTCCAGTGAGTCGCCATCGCCCTTTGGATTAATGTGAACATTTTAAATGGATTCTTATGGTCATTCGGGAGAGATCAATGCATTCCTATGGGTATTCGGGGAAGGTTAATGCGTTCCTATGGGCATTCTGCATCATTCTTATTTTGGAGTATTTGGGGGATGGGCCTAATCTGAACATCTTTTAATGGATCCCTATGGGCATTTAGGGAAGGACAATGTATTCCTATGGGCATTCTGTTAAAGCCAAACAAGTGACCAAGCATTTTAGTGACAGGGTGTGTGGGGGGGGGGGGTTATCTCCATTCTCCCCCCCCGCCACTGCCAAGAAGTCTATTGCCAACGCTGACATTCTGATTTTTGCTGAGTTTTTTGGTGCATGGTTCGACTGCAGCGCATGGCAATGTGCTGCTGCTTCTGCTCCAAGTTGTGAGTGACAGGATTAGAACTGAACTGAGTGTCCAGGGAAGTCAGCTCCATTCTCATTCCCACATTGTGTGACCTGATTGGTCATGTGCTAGAGGTGGGCACAATTACCTGATTTCACAGTTCTTTCCAGAGGCTGGTATTTTGACAGGTGGTTCTGTGGCAGGGCATGCTGGAGGGAAAGCATGGGAGGGGTGGGGGCCTGACTTTAAGGGAGGAGGTACCTGTGCTCCATGAATCCCCAGGGACAGCCAGGCCCTGCCTTGCTGAGGTGAGATACCAGGTTCCTGGAGCAGGGAGTTAGGGCCCTCTCCTCTTGCTGCCTTGCCTACAGGCTGCTTCCTCTGCTTCTGGAACGGAGCTGCCATTGCTGCCCTTCCTAGAGGCTGCTTCTTCCCCAGCCTGCCATGGGCCCCGCTGTGATGACGTGTGTCCCCCTGGCCATCTTCTCATTGGCAGCCCTCTGATCTGCAGCCGATGATGGCGGCCGCCCTCATTGACAACAAGCCAGAGTTTGTGAAACTCTTCCTGGAGCAGGGTGTGCGCCTGAAGGAGTTTGGCACCTGGGACACTCTGGTTTACCTCTACGACAATATGGCACCTACCAGTCTCTTCTATGGCAAGCTACAGAAGGTGCTGCTGGAGGAGAAGGAACGCTCAGCCTTTGCCAAGGTGCCACGCGTCCATCTACACCACGTCTCCCAGGTGCTGTGGGAGCTGCTGGGTGACTTCACGCAGCCACTCTATCCCAAGCCAAAGAACACCGAGCGGCACCAGCTCTCCATTGCTGTGCCACACATCAAGCTCAATGTATGTTATCTCTTGTTCAATGTGTACATGCAGTCTTTGGGGGAGGTTGTTAGGGAGTATGGAGTGAGATGTCATCAATATGCTGATGACACCCAGCTATCTCTCTCATTTTCCTCCAACTCAGGCCCAGCAGTGTCAGTGCTTATCCGGTGTTTGTCCGCTGTGGGGGATTGGATGAGGGCAAGCCGGCTGAGACTAAATCCTGACAAGATGGAGGTGATGGTTGTGGGGAAGGCCGAGGGAGTGGTGGTCCCCATCATTGATGGAGTCCATCCTCCCTTGGTTTCTCAGGTCCGGAGTCTGGGGGATGCTCCTGGACCCACAGCTCCGCCTGGATGCCCAGGTGGCAGCTGTGGCGAAGGGAGCGTTTCGCCAATTACATCTGGTGTGTCGGTTTAGGCCGTATGTCTCGGACTCGGGCCTGGCCACAGTCATCCATGCTTTTATTACCTCGAGACTGGATTACTGCAACACGCTCTATGTGGGGCTACCCTTGGTATTGGTTCGGAAGCTGCAGCTGGTGCAGAATGCGGCGGCCCGTCTCTTGACTGGGACGGGCCGATGCGAGCATATTACACTGGTGCTTCACTCTCTGCACTAGCTGCGGATAGGTTTCCAGGTCCAATTCAAAGTGTTGGTGTTGACCTTTAAAGCCCTAAACAGCTTGGGCCCCGCCTATCTGCAGGACCACCTCACTCTCCAGATCCTGGATCGACCCCTGCAGTCAGCTGGGGGCGCCCTCCTCGGGGTTACCCGGGTATCTACTATGAGGAGGGCGTTCTCTGTGGCTGCGCTACGGCTGTGGAACTCCCTTCCATCAGAGATTCGCTTGGCTGCCGACCTCCCCTCTTTTTGCAGACAATGTAAGACCTGGCTGTTCCGCCAGGTCTTTCCCGAGGGAGATGGGGTGGGCAGGTTGGGTTATGGTGGTGGTGGTGGTGTTATATTGTTTTTAATTGTAATTGTTGTTTGTTTTTAATGTTTAAAATGTTTTTTAAAATGTTGTGAGACTCCCTGAGATGCCTGAGGCAGGAGGGGGCAGCATATAAATTTTATTATAAATATAAATAAATAAATAAATCTCTGCCTGCTGCCCAGAGCCCTTCCCTGGAGCAGGGCTGCCCAAACTCTTCCCTCCTGGGGCCACCCCTCTCCTGCTAGCAGGATGTGGTTATGCGGTTGTAACCCTCCACCCTGGGCAAACGTCCATAACTCCTCTGAGAGCCACCTCTCATTTTTGGCATTATGGGAAAACAATAAATACCATTCCCATGGTCAGAGAATACTGGAGCCGGGATGGGAATGCACAGGACTGTTCACACCTCTCTGAATCACTCTTTCAGGCTGCCTGCAGATTCAGGCATGTTATATCTGTACAGGCTCCTGGAGGGGGGGATAGTTGAAAGGTTGGGAGGCGTCACTCAGGAAATCCAGAAAATCTGGCTTCAATCCCTGCTTTGCCCCAGGTATTAGCCTTCCCTGCAAAACTTGGACAGGCAGCCCTATAGTACCAGGGCACCCCCTACAGAAATACTTGCGATGGAAACAGTCCAGGAGTTTCATGCTGTGAGAGGTGACAGCTCTGCCTGAGCCCACTCACTTAAGGGGCTCTGCTGCAGCTGGTTTGGGGTAGCCAAAGCTGGAGGGAGGCACCTGGGTACAGAAGCTGCTGGGGCAGCTTACTGCCTCTCTGGCTACTCCTTGTCCTGATAGTCAGACCCTAAGGTGGAGAATCCCTTCCTCCCTCCCTCCCTCCCTGACTGCCAGACGCTGATCTTCCACCTCCCAGGATCCCTGGTCTTTGTCTCCAAGGTTGACCTGGCCTGGGCTCAGTTTGCTTCTCTGTGGGGTGTCCTGAAAGGAGCACGGGGCATGCAGGAGTGCCTGGCATTGCCAGCAATTTTCCCATATAGCTCTGCAGGATGCCTGGCTCCTGTGCTGTCCCATCCATGTGACTGACTGCAGTCTTGTACTGCCAGTCCTGGAGCAGAGGAGCCAAGCAGCCTCCCGCCCTTCCCTCCCGAGGAGCGAGGATTAGCCAGGACCTCAGGCACAAGGGACTGAGCTGCTGTGCCACTGGAGGGGGTTGGTCTGGTGGTGCTTCTCTGAGTGGAAGATGCCTACAAGCCCTTGGTGTCCATGTCAGTCTAACTCTCCTGCCCTGGCCAGGTGCAGGGAGTGAGTCTCCGGTCCCTCTACAAGCGTTCAGCTGGCCGGTTCACCTTCACCATGGACCCCGTGAGAGACCTGCTTATCTGGGCTACTGTCCAAAATCGCAAGGAGCTGGCAGACATCATTTGGGCCCAGGTAAACCTGCCTTCTCCAGCCATTTCCAGACATGCCCATACCCGACCCACCACCCCTTCCATGAAGTGATATAAATCTATTAAATAAATATAAATAAATAAAATAAAGTGGCAGTGGGGCCTTCAGAACTAGGGGGTGGTATCCTTATATGACCCACAATGTGGGATTGTACTGTGGGCTATTAAAGGGCATGAACCAATAGTTCATGGAGTGAAAGGCGAATCAGACCATCCCCAGGGTCACTGGCCTTCTGTTCTTTTACCCAGGCTAGTAGCAACCCCGTGTGGCGGCCTCCTTCAGATGCCCGTATCTTGGATCAGCAAGGGGCAGGGCACACAGAGGTTGGCAGGAAGAGGGCAAGTGCCCATGGGAGGGGGGCTTTCTGTGTCAAAAGAGCCTCCTTGTAAAGCCCAATGCCATGGGGTGACTGGTGTAAGCTACAGAATGTCCAGCTGTTGGAAGGTGCAAAGCTACCTTCACAACTTGTACATGCTGAAGCTCTTTACTGGTATCCATGATCTTTTCCTCTCTCGCTCCCTCCAGCTCCTTGCCCTTACTGAAACTTGGATCACTCCCTCGGACTCAGTCATGCCTGCTACCCTCTCCTGTGGGGGTCTCTCCTTCTCTCACCAACCCCGCCCTGAAGGACAGGGTGGTGGGGTGGGCCTCCTTCTTGCTAAATCCTGTCAGTTCCAACCAATTTCTCCTCCCCCCTCTCTCTCCTTCCATACCTTTGAGGCTCACTCCGTGCGCCTCTACTCCCCCCTCCATCTACGTGTTGCTGTCATCTACCGTCCCCCTGGTCCTCTCTCTTCCTTTCTTTCTGACTTTGAGTCCTGGCTCACTTTCTTCCTCTCTGTTGATATCCCCACTCTCATCCTTGGTGACTTCAACATTCATGTTGATGACCCATCTCAGCCCTCAGTCTCTCGCTTCCTCTCCCTAGCCTCCTCCTTCAACCTCCACCTTTGGACCAACTCCCCCACCCATACTAATGGCCATTCTCTTGATCTTGTCCTCTCTAGAAACTGCTCTGTCGCTGATCTCTCCTTCGATCCTCATCCTATATCAGACCACTTCCTTGCCTCTTTCAACATTTCCCACTGTCCCCCCTCCTCTTCCCCTTCTCTACGCCCCTTCCGTGACCTTCAAGCTATTGATCCCCTGGACTTTGCCTCCTCTCTCTCTCCCCTTCTTCCTACAGTCTTCTCTTCCTCCTCCCCTGACTCCGCTGTCTCTGCTCTCAACGCCTCTCTCTCCTCCACACTTGACTCCCATGCCCCTCTCTCTTCCCGCCCTGCCTTCTCCCACAACCCCCGTCCTTGGCTCACCCCTAGTATCCGCCACCTCCGTTCTTGCACTCGTGCTGCTGAACGACTCTGGCGCAAATCCCATTCTCACGCTGACTTCCTTCACTTCAAATTCTGTCTCTCCACCCTTACTTCTGCTATCTCCCTTGCTAGACAACACTACTATGCCTCCCGCATTGAGTCCTGTTCTCGGGACCCTCGCCGCCTGTTCTCTACCTTTGACTCCCTCCTCAAGCCTCCCTGTCCTCCCCCTCCTTCTTCCCTTTCTGCTCAGGATCTTGCCTCCTTCTTCACCTCCAAGATAGACAAGATCCGCCTCGACATCGCTTCCCACTCCTCTCTTCCCACTCCCACCCCTCTCCCTCCTCCCCCTCCTTCTCTCATGTCCTCCTTCTCCCCTGCCTCCCTTAAGGAAATCTCCTCTCTGCTCTCCTCCTCCAACCCTTCCACTTGCCCCCTTGATCCCATTCCTTCCCGCCTCCTCACCTCCATTACTCCCACTGTCGCCCCTTCCTTCCTGCACATCATCAACCTCTCCCTCTCTACTGGCTCTTTCCCTTCTGCCTTCAAACATGCCACAGTCTCTCCTATTCTCAAAAAGTCCACTCTTGACCCCTCTGACCCTTCTAGCTATCGTCCTGTCTCACTCCTTCCTTTTGCTTCCAAGCTGCTTGAACGTGTTGTCTACTCCCGCTGCCTTGACTTCCTATCCTCCAACTCCTCCCTTGACCCCCTCCAATCTGGCTTCCGCCCCCTTCATTCTACTGAAACTGCTCTCGCTAAGATCACCAACGATCTTCTGGTGGCTAAATCTAAACGTCTCTATTCCATTCTTGTCCTCCTTGATCTCTCTGCTGCCTTCGATACTGTTGACCACTCACTCTTGCTGGATTCCCTTCACTCCCTTGGCTTTTGTGGCTCTGTCCATAACTGGTTCTCCTCCTACCTCTCTGACCGCTCCTTTAATGTGTCTCTCTCCAACTCCGCCTCCTCCTCCTTCCCCCTCTCAGTTGGTGTTCCTCAAGGCTCTGTTCTTGGCCCTCTCCTCTTCTCGATCTATACCTCATCCTTAGGCAAACTCATTGCCTCCCATGGCTTCCAATACCACCTCTATGCTGATGACACTCAACTCTATCTCTCTACTCCCTCTCTCTCTCCCTCTGTTCAAGCTCGTCTCATCAACTGTCTCTCTGACATCTCTACCTGGATGTCTCAACGTCAACTCAAACTCAACATGGCTAAAACTGAACTCCTTATCTTCCCCCCTCATCCTTCCTCTCCTTCCTCACTGTCAATAACTATTGATGGAGTCACCATCCTGCCTGTCCCCCAAGCCCGTAGCCTAGGCTTCATCTTTGACTCAGCCCTTTCTTTTAAACCCTACATTGACTCTGTTGCTAAATCCTGTCGCTTCTCCCTCCATAACATTGCTAAGATTCGCCCTTTTCTCTCTGTCTCGTCTGCCAAAACTCTTGTTCATGCTCTGGTCATCTCTCGCCTCGATTACTGTAACCTCCTTCTCACTGGCCTTCCCCGGTCTCACCTTTCTCCCCTCATCTCTGTCCAAAACTCTGCTGCCAGGGTCATCTACCTCGCCAGTCGCTTCGACCATGTGCAGCCCCTCCTCTCTTCGCTTCACTGGCTTCCCCTTCCTGAACGAATCCTGCACAAGCTCCTAGTCTTCACCTATAAAGCTCTTCACAACCTTGCTCCCCCCTACCTCTCTGCACTTATCGCCCTCCATACTCCAGCCCGTGCACTTCGCTCCTCCTCTGTCCCTTCTCTCACCCTTCCACGCCTTCCCTGCTCCCCTAAGCGCCTTCGTCCCTTCTCACTTGCTGCCCCCCATGCCTGGAACTCCCTCCCTGTCCACATCCGCCTTGCCCCCTCCCTTCATACCTTCAAATCTCTCCTTAAAACTCACCTCTTTCGCTCTGCTCTGTCTGACTCTTTATCCTGCTGAGCCACTATTCCTATACCTACGATCGGTTTACCCTTATCCTTGCAACATGGACCTGCCTGCTGTCATTCTCATCGTAACCAAGCCAAGTACGTGCACTTGAGACCTCGCATCTTCATGAATGTTAGACCCCTTGTCTCTCCCTCTGTTCCCCTTCCTAAGTCTCTCCCCCAGCTCCTGTCTCTCAGATTGTAAGCCCTAGGGGCAGGGACCGTGTCTGTTTTATTACTTTGTAAAGTGCCAGGTACACTGCTGGTGCTATATAAATGTTTGTTAATAATAATAATAATAATAATAATAATAATAAAGTCTGGAACTGAGCCAGGAAAGTCCCTGCCCAGAGAAACTCCAACACCAGGTGAAAATAAACATACAGCCAGTGCACCAACTGCATGTCCCAGGGAGGGGGAGACAGCCCCCACCAGGACAGTTCGGGGAACGGAATAAATGCTTCCCCGGACTGACTCGGCTGGGGAGGAGAAGTGGGAAGTGATGGATGGATGGATGGCCCCCACCCTCACACTGTGACTGGTACCCCATCCTCTGCCATGACTGGCTGGTGGCCATGGCAAACCCCCCCCCCATGCTGGGCCAGGTTGGCACGGAAACACACGTGCCCACCCAGTTCAGCCCACTATGGCCCAGACTGTGGGCCTGGTTCCGTCTGGGGCCACATTTCCTTGCCAGTCACCTACCCTGCCAGGGTCTATACTGGGCCCACACCTGGTGACCCAGAAACAGATGTGTGGGATGAGGCCCTGGCCCAGGTGGGCCATAGTGGGCAAACTGGGCCGGCATCATGTTTATTAACACCCATTGCTCAACTCCAAGGGAGCTGCAGGGTAGGAGCGCTCTGTGCCTACTAACCTGAGCTGGTCTGTTTCAGGGCCAGGACTGCATTGCAGCGGCTTTGGCTTGCAGCAAGATGCTGAAGGAGCTCTCCAAGGAAGAAGATGACACTGACAGTAAGGAGGACATGCTGACCCTAGCAGAGGAATATGAGCATCAAGCCATCGGTAAGGAGGGGCTGGCAGCCTCCTTCCCCATCTCTGAGCAGCCAATATGTTCCTCTCCTCCTGGGCACACTTCCTTCCCTGCCTCCTAAGCTCTTCCCTTGTCCCTCCTCACTGTCCTGGTTTCATGTGGCTCCGCTCCTTCTAGCTGGGGACAATGAGCACTGACTTCAGTGCTGGGGAATGGGGGAGGGGGAGATAGCAGAGGGTAGGGGAAGACACAGCGCCACATTGCACACGTGTTGTATTTCACCAGGCCACAGGCATGCCCTCTTTTCAGGGCGTGGGGAGCAGCAGCTAGAGCTCAGCTTTTCTGGATGCAAGGTACAGACTGAGCCCTGACTTATCGTGCTCAGAGTATGTCATGGGGTTGGTCAAGGCTTAGGGGCTGTGTAATGCCAGTGCTACATGGGTTGGCACAGGGAAAGGCTCATCCAGTGGGTGAGTGTGCACTGAACAACCTGCAGAGTTGCGAAGGCAAAATGCTCCACAGCAAACATTTGAGACAAGATGATCCTATCATACCTGCCATCATTTGTTTCTAATTAGAAAATAATTTGCCAAATACTGTAATTATTTTTGTTATACATTTGTAGAGGAAAAAGTTGACCATCAAAGGGAAATTTTAGTCCTCTGGCAGGAAAATAGAAAAATCAGAATCTGGCACAATTCTTCTCTCCTGTAAGGGAAGGAAAGCAGAGTGTCTGCTCCCCTCAGGGGACAGGACTGTATCTCTGATCTCCCTCAGTCCTTCTCCCTCTTGCCAAGTTCTCTGATCCCAGCCAGCCACACCCAGGGCCATGTCCTCCTTGCAACCCATCACCCGTGACCCATGTCCATGTCTCTGATCCCTGCCCTTCTAGCAGGGGTGTAGCTAGGTTGGAATGGGCCCAGGGACAAGAAATGGACTTTGGCCCCCCCCCCTGCCCATCACCATAGACTCCCCTGCCCCTCTCCCTCCCCTCTTTCCTCACCTCAATGTCCTTATTGCATAAAACTGTCAACAAACGTACTTATTAAATTAAAACTTGTACTCAGCTACTGCAATGGCCTCTTCCTTGCTTTTAGCTATGGAAACACAGAAATAGTAACATATGGCCTCCCCCTGAGCCCTCTCCTGATCTCAGCCCCTTCCCTCCAGAGACCCCCCTCCTGTTCCTCCAGCTCCCTCCCCCCACAGCCCCTCCTTCCTGTTCCCTCCCCCGAGTCCCCTCCTTCTCCTTCCTCCCGCAGAGCCCCCCTCCTGCTCACTCAGCCCCCGCTCACCACACAGCCCCCTCCCCCCACAGACAGGGCCGGATTTAGGAATGTTTCACCCCAAGGCCCTTCTCAGGCTGCTGCCCCCCCCCCACAAGCAAAACCCCACCACCCACTGTGCAAAACAGACAAGCAGGTGTACAAAATATGCAAGATATACAGAGCTGAACAGACACAGCATAAGCCAACGCACCAGGCAAACATTCCAGGACCTTCAGTATGATCTTCAGAAATTGATTTCAAAACTTATGAGATCAGAGATGGGGATGGGGCAACTACAAGGATGTACCAGAATCCAAGAAGTCTGTCTCCACCAAGTTTAGGAGCTTGGGGTTTCTGCTCTAGCAGTGCAAACACCTGTGACCTTCTTCACCTGCTCATGCCCCTCCTCTCAAACACCCTGGCCTGGAAGAAGATCAGTGGGGAACTAGCCCTCATACTCCACACTAGGGTTGCCACCTTTTGCCATTTGACCCCAAGACTCCTATAGGCCAAATGCGAGTCTCAGGATCAGATTGCAAAAGATGGCAACTAGGGTTGTCACTTACGCAAATATTTAAGGAATGCTTATGAAAAATACATGTTGCAGGGCCTGCATTGATGACTAAGGTGCAAATGCAGGTCCTGCAACATGTATTTTTCATAAGTGTTCCTTACACATTTGCATAGGTGACAACCCTACTCCCACCCCCTTGCAAATTGCCTATTCCATTCCTCCCCCAGGTTCCCTTGTTTTCCACTCTCCACCCCGAAGAGCAGTATGATTCCTCCCCCCAAATCCCAGCATTTGAAGACATGCATGAATAGAATGCCACAAACAAATCTCCAACCCCAAGGATGCCTCAGTGTTCAAAAATCATGAGTTGGGCCCTAAAAATCATGAAACTTAAATAAAAAGAACCCAAATCTTTCTAGGCTTGGTACGCTCCCATTTGTGAGAATAGGAGGAGCCACTCGAAGAAGAACAGAAGGTTGCTGTCTTGTAAACAAGGTTCTTCGAGATGGCTCTAAACATTCTCACAAATACCCACCCTTTGGAAGGAACTGTTGGGTATCTATGAGTGGGAAGGAGGTGCTTTATATACTGGGGGGGGCAGGAGGGGCTCGAGACTGTCACGGGGTGATTTTTCAAACTAGTGAGCTTGATATATGCTGGTAGAGAAGGGCGTGCAGGCGCAAACCCATTTGTGATAATGTTCAGAGCCATCTCGCTGAACCTTCTTTACAAGGCAGCAACCTTCTGCTGTGAGGCACAGCCAGCCTGGAGGTTTTTTTTTTAAAAAAAACAAAAAACAACA
Source organism: Sphenodon punctatus (assembly GCA_003113815.1). Taxonomy (NCBI): domain Eukaryota; kingdom Metazoa; phylum Chordata; class Lepidosauria; order Sphenodontia; family Sphenodontidae; genus Sphenodon; species Sphenodon punctatus. The sequence continues at coordinate 144,093 of QEPC01008833.1, forward strand.
ACTTCGGAGCAGCCTGCAAGAAGTCTGGGAGGGAGCACACAGTGGAAGAACGGCTTCGGCTTCGCACAGTAAGTGTAGGGGGGCCTTCCCAGGCTGTGGGGAGAACGGCAGTGGGGGCCCCACATCTCTGAAGTTTGTTGTTTTTTTTAAAAAAAAAATGGCACAGGGGCCCACGCAGTGCCACAGCAGGCTTAGCTGCCATAGGTATGGGTCCCCAGCCATGGTGGACCCCAGGACAAATGTCCTGCCTGTCCCTATGGTAGCTACGCCCTTGCCTTCTAGGTGTCTTCACCGAATGTTACCGGAAGGATGAGGAAAGAGCCCAAAAGCTCCTGATCCGAGTCTCAGATGCCTGGGGGAAAACCACCTGCCTGAAGCTGGCTCTGGAGGCCAAAAACATGAAGTTTGTGTCCCATGGAGGCATCCAGGTGAGACTGGCTAGGGGAAAGGCCCATTTCACAGGGCTGGGCTCAGGCTGGCATGGGAGACAGCTAAGCCAGGCCCCTCTGCCTTGCTCCTGTGCTGACTCAGTCAGTTCCTCCCCACACCTTGGGCACTCATAGGGGCAGGTCAGCCAAATACCCACCTCCTGTTGCCAGGGCACCACTGCTCCACCTGCTCCAAGAACACCCTCCCTATGGCAGGCTGCCTGAGGTGCAGAGTCCCTGGGCTCAGTCGCTCTGATTGTCAGAACATGTGTGTTGTGCCTCCTTCCTGCCCAGCCTTTGGGTTTCGCAGCACCCCTCCATGTGTGCTGGTTGGGGGTGTTCCTAGCATCCACTACCTGTCCCCCTCTGCTCATTGTCCTTTCCCTATGGAGACCCCTCCTTCACCTCAGCTGCGAGGTCCTGCCTGCAACCCAGAATAGCTAACTCTTCTGAAAGCTGGCAACCCCATCCATCCTCTTCCACTTCTCTCCCCCTCAGTAGCTGTGGGGTATATTGAGCCTCTGGCCTCCAGGGTGGGGCTCTCCCTGCTCTGTCTGGGTTGTTTCTGAGAGAAGTGGTCCCCTCTGAGGGTGTGGTGGGCAGCAACAGCGCTTTGGTGAGGTGAGCCTGGGTATAGGGTCCGGGTGTTCTGACCTCCACATAGACTTGTTCTTGTGAACCTTCTCTCCCCTCACAGGCCTTTTTGACCAAAGTCTGGTGGGGAAAGCTCTGTGTGGACAATGGACTGTGGCGGATGATCTTGTGCATGCTGTTCTTCCCTCTTCTCTACACCAGTCTCATCACATTCAGGTACCTGAATTCAGGCTTGGCAGCGAGACTAGGGAGCCAAGGGCAGATAAGGCCCAGCCCCCTGCTGTGCCATGCCACTGAGAGTGAAGTTCACCACTGACATTTACCCACTCTTCCCTGCCTGTCTGGGCAGTTCATCAGGCCAGAGAGAGATGGACAGTGCAGTGGATCACTGGCCTCCATGATGAGAGCAGCTCGGTTTACTCTGCTCTCTTGGCTAAGGTTCCACTTAGGCCGCTTTTAGACGTGCAGCTGGGATCAGGCGCGGGAGCGGCGAAACAGCCACGGCGCTGTTTTAGACGAACTGGAAGTGGAAGTTGTGCGCGTGATCCGGGGCCGCGCATTCTTTGCCGACCTCGATCGAACCACCCTGATCTCTCTGGGGTGACATTCGCAGCCAGAAAAGAATGCGTGGCGCCGGAGCACGCGCACAACTTCCGCTTCCAGTTCGTCTAAAACAGCGCCACGGCTGTTTCACCGCTCCCGCGCCTGATCCAGCTGCACGTCTAAAAGCGGCCTTAGAAACGTGCTGCTCCTACAGAGCCCAGTTGCTACCACCATCGCTTCCAGCAGTATTTTCACAGTCCTGCATTTAACTCCTCTATACATAGACACCTCTGGCAAAGAAGCTATTTATGAGCATGATGCCAGGCAGCCAGAGGCAGATGTGCAGGAACTGGCAACTTTCTGGGGAGCAAGGCACTTGAGCAAGAGCTGGGTTTTGTTGTTTGCAACATGCTGCTCCATGAGAACTAGCCATGAACCATGATTCTTGTTAAGAAACACAAGAGTCACGAGACTGAGTTTTAGCCTGATTTTATAGGATTGCTAGATTAGATATACTGCATTATATCTTATTTTAGATTAGATATTCAATTATATGGGAGTTTTATAAGATTGTGTTTGTATCAGGAGTTTACTCAATTGTACTAGTAGCAGAAGGAGAGGGGTTTGGGGACAGCCACATTCTCTCTGTGAGAAGGAGAGGTCTGGATTTGGGTATGGATGTGGAGTGGACCCACAGACAAGAGGCAGGAGTGTTAGGTGGATGGTTTGATATTTTATACATGTGATTGATTTGTATTTTCTTTTACTATGTTTTTGTGAGCTGCCCTGTACATACATAGATAGGGTGGGATATAAATTGATAATAATAATGATGATCATAATAAGGAATACATGCAAAGATTTTGTGAGTCATCACTCTGACTATTTTGCCTAATCCTCCCGCTCCACTGTCATATCATAGACATCCAGTGGCGATGCAGAGACTCTCTGCCCCCCTTTCTCTAAATCTCCTGTCATCCCATGTTCTGCTCCTGTTACATCTTAAATCAAACTCCATTAATTGTCCAAGATCAAATGCTACCACACACCCAGACTGACAGACACAAAAAACCAATACATCTGTGCAGACTGCAGGGAAGCTGTAGCCAGCACATGTGCATTAGTGCCATCTTCAAGCCTGGCTTTCAAGGGGTGAGGCAGCCCCAAAGGCTCCACACAAGTCTCAGAGTTTCTCAAGATGGCTGCCATCTCTGCATACACTCTCCATTGGGACCAGTTTCACTTCATGCCATTGCCTACTGCACCCCTCATTCTTCACCATCTCCTTCCTTCCCCCCTCAGAGAGAAGAGACTGCAGCCCATGACGTGCCTGACCCGCTTGCGAGCCTTTTTCACCGCACCTGTTGTCATCTTCCACCTCAACATCCTCTTCTATTTTACCTTTCTCTGGCTCTTTGCCTACGTGTTGATGACTGATTTCCAGGCTTCCCCATCCTGGCGGGAATACATCATCTACTTTTGGCTGTTCTCCCTGGTGTGCGAGGAGACTCGGCAGGTATCCACCCTGTGCCCTAGGCAGGAAGGTGTTGGTGATACCCGGTTTAGATCCCAGTCAGGAGAAGCAGCTTTACTTTGGGGCCATGTTTACATGAGGCACTCTGTAAGGTACTTGGGCCCTGGGTTAAGTTCTCTCAGGATCTGGCCCCAAGAACACAGATCCACACAGGCGCTTCAGTCTCTTGTGCTGTTGAATTACAGTGGGTTCAGTTGTTTTCCACATACACAAACATATAGAGTCCATACAAGCAAAGGGTTCAGGGCACCTCTCCCTTAGGTCCATCCCTCCTTTACCAGGGCCAGACCCTCCTGGCCTAATCACCAAAACCTCAAAGTCCTTTCAAATACCTTCTAGCTCGATCTCTCCTGGTCAGGCACAGTTCCTCCTGCAGTCAGAATTCAGTACTTCTCCAATCCCTTGCTGACCATGCACAGTCTGACCTGACACTAGCTTATTGGGAGGCAGAGCCCTCCCTGGGGCTTGCCTCTCCAGGTTTCTCCCCAGCATCTAGTCTCCTTAGCAGTCCAAACCAAATGCAAACCCCTCCTGGGTGCACATATATCTGTAAATGTATAGTTAGATCCCACCTGGAAGTCTCTGAGATCCAACAGAGTCCTTTAGCACCTTCCTGTGTTACTTACCACAGCCTCCTGTGTTGCCTGACTTCAACCCCTGCCCAGAGTTTCCTACAAGGTAGCAGGGTTCCAATCCTTGCTATCACAGCAAGCTTCCCTCCTCCCAGACTTCTGCTTTCCAACTTCCTCCTAGTTGTGAGACTGCCCAGGCTTTTGTAGATACCTAAGGCTTTCCCGGATGCCACCTCTTAGCTGACTTAGCTCTATGAGATGAAACCTTCTTAAAGGGACAGTACTCATACTCCACCAGAGCCAAACCTGTTCTGCCAGAGTTACACTATAGCAGGGACCTACTCCTGCTCCAGGGCTGATCTCTCATGTGAACAAGGCCTTGAACTGTATGCATAGGATTTAGTCACAATTACATTGCTAGTCTGATGATTACATTCACACTCCCATGCCTGCTTCCTGCTCTCGCTCACACTCTCCATTCAAGTTATGACTAGGGCTTTAATATTATTTTTTTGTTTACAACTCTTCCTGGTCTAAAACTAGACATTTCATAATGCATATAAATCCAGGATATACTTGGGAATCTGGGCCCTGCAAGTTTGAACATTTCAGAATTCTAGATCACCCAGGATATCCTCCTGCCAGGGTTTGTTCTCACAAGCACTTTTAACAAGGTAAGTACCTTCTAACTCACTTTAACCTCCCCGGTGCTCCCACAAGCAGGGTGTGGGAAGGTAGTCTGGCCTTCCAGGTCTGTGGTAGCAGCAGCAGGCTCAAAAATCCTGAGACTCAGGCAAAACTTCAGAGCCACGGGAGTGACTGTAGTTAAAGTGGCTTGCACTCTCCATTAAAATCACAAATATTTCATTAATTATAAAATTGAGATGAGTTATCACTGTGAAATTTTGTAGGGAGGATCACTTGGGTACCTGTCAAAATTTCAGACAGAGCCATTAAGAAACGGATGAGTTATACTGGTTTGAAAATTGGAGGCAGAAGTGTTTTTTCTGGGTTTTGCGACTGTCTCCTGTTGACAGAGAAAAGTGTGTTTTAAGTTATCTGCAGATGTAGAGGTGTGACAAAATTCAAGAGTTTATTCTAGTTATTTCCTGAGTTTAGATTTCAAAAATTTGTTGTGTAGTTTTTAAGTTAGGACATTGTTCAGTTTCCATGTTATCCAATGGAGAAAGTGAGACTGTGAAGTTATGGCACGTAGGTGCAGATTCACCCGCCAGACTACCAGGGCTCAAATATTTCTGTTGGATGGCCTGGGCTGATGTCATGCTGGGGCTGGGCAGAGTTCTTTACCCTCAGAACAGTGGTGACTAGATCAGGGGTGGAGAGAAGAGCTGGCTCCTTGAACTTGCTTCCTAGGTGGCCCCATCCCCATAGCTGCTGACAAGCTCTGTGTCTGGATTAGGGGAGGTGGCTGCCTAGGGTGGCAAGTTCAAGGGGGCAGCTCTCCATCCCAATCCCTGCTCTGATGCAGCTGCAGGGCTTGGCAGCAGTTTCAGGTACAGGATGCCTAGGAAGGCAAATTCAGGGAGGTGTTCCTGCCACCAATGAGGAGCAGGTGAAGGTGTTGGAGGTGACCAAGGACAAGTGATGCAGCTTGGGCTACTGAGAGGCTCCATTCCTCCCAAGAGAATGAGGGGAAGGGGAGCAGGGAGGGAGGTCTTCCTGCTTCTGCCACAGGGGCTCCAGCTGCCTCTCCCTTCTTTCCTCTGATGCAGCTGTCTCCCCCGAATAGGGTGGGAAGCTGAGGGTCAAGGCCAAGCTGCCCCTTGTGCCCCATCCATGGCAGGACGGCGTGCTGGGGAGGCCCACTTCCTGCTTACGCCTGTGGACAGTGCTGTGGTGTTGGGTTGCTTGTACGCTGCTGTGTAGGAGACTCTATCACTGTCTTCCCATCTAGCTCCAATCCCCTTGCCGACGCACCGAAGGAGACAGGACAACTTTCTTGGGTTATAAATGGCTTCACTCTTTATTTCAAATTAACATACCAATTAAGGTGGGGGTAAATCGCCTAGAGCGATGCGGGTCCAGTACTTAACTTTAACATTAACAGAAACGTACCAAAACCTGAACCAGGGGTGGCTTCGATGTACCCTCGAATGCCCCCCAAATGATGATCACACATCTCCCCTCCAAGCGGCACCACAGGCCGTGAGGGGATCCCTTCTCATTGTGAGTAAGGAGAATGATGCCTGCCGATGGGGGGCCATACTTGCCCCTGCCGTCGTCGCACGACACCCCTCCCAGGGAGGCTGCCCAGCCGCTTGCCTTCCCCTGCTTTCCGGCAGGTGGGCCTCCCCATCTCTTACAGAGATGACTCCTAGATTATGCTCCTTCTAACTACTCTAACTCACAGTACTGGACCCCTGCCACTAAGGGTTCGCTGGGTTTACCCGGACGGACCCTGCCCCCACCTAACCCTCAATTCTTTCTAGTGAGTGAACTAAAGCCGACTTTAAGGCACCAAGGTATAGATCATTCCCTTGAGGGGACAGGTGCACACCATCTCGCCTGTACAACTCAGGCTTCTTGTGTGTCAACACCCTTGTGTCCACATACGCTCCTCCCAAACTGGTGAGCCACTTCACTATATCCCTATTAACTGTTTTCCTAGTTTTGTCAATTTTGCGGGGGTGTACCCCGTGACCCCAATCTAATCGCTCCACCATATTGGTCCAGAGGAGGCATACACCAGGGAAGAGCTTCATAACTTCCCACAGATCAGATTTGACGTTCTTGATTAATTGGACACCTTTCAGCTGCGGGATGTCATTCTCCCCAAGATGAATTACAATGACATCAGGCGAAGGTTCTGTGGCAGCAGCGTGGACTGCCGGCAGAAGCTGGTGCCACCTCATCCCGCTACGACCCTTCCACTGAATCTGTGCCTGCGTCGCCAGACCCAGTTGCGATCCCCATCCGGTCTGCCTGGCGGCCTTGCCCGCCCATCGGACCAGGCTGTGCCCGACAATCCACACCCTCTTCCGCGGCCTTGGGAGTGAACCTGTTGGAATGAGATAACAAATTAGGGACTCCCGCAGGGGGTGGGGTGGTGGGGGGGGGGGCTTACCGGACATATGTTCGGAACGCCCCAGATCTCCAACGCCCCAATTCCTTAATGCCTTGTTCAGGCATACCATTATCTGCAGCAAAGCTTGCTGCCCCTATCCAGAAAGAGTGTGTGCCGTAGGCAGATGGGGAAAATCCCAGATATATGAGGGCCTTCCGCATAACTGCGGTGAATTGGTATCTGGTTACGTGGAGCCCAGTGGCGTGCCTAAAGAGGGGGCCTGCAGCCGACCCGCGAACTACCATATACCCTTCCGTAGCCTTAACCGGGCACAATTCGTCTGTTGTTGCGCGGTTCAGTCTAACTTCTTGCCCTCTCCCTCTCTGGTCCGTTTTGGACCGCCGAATTTTCACTGCCATTGACATCGGGCTGATCCTGATGTCATTGTACTGGAGAGCCCTACCTGACGTGTCTCTGGCTGAGTCAGCTACCAGTTCACTCACTCGAAAAGCCCCGAAGAAGGCTAACTTGAATAATGCATTAAACATTGTAACTTCACAATGGTCATAACAAACATGGGGGAGCCCCCTACACATATCCAATAACAACTGCAACGTAATTGGGGCCCGCTGATCTTGAGTCCTACCCCCCTCCCGCTGCCAGCTCTCAAGTAATCGCCTGGCAAAAAACCCTCGGTCGGGTGGAGGGTGACCTGCAAGGTTGCTTGCGAAGGCCAGGGCCGAAAGTTTCCCAGCTATCGTGCTCGGGGCCGAACCTCGGCGCCGCAAGGCCATGGCAAATTGTAACATTTGCTGTTCTGGTATTGGGAAACCCTGAAGCCAGCCCTGCTCTCTCTGGAAGTTCTGAAATTCCCTGAAAGCCCTGTTGTAAGCTGTCCTGGTTCGGGGTGCCAGGGATCCCAGAACGGCGTTGTGCAGCTCTACAACCCAAGGTTCCACACCAACGGCGGCAGCGGATCTGGGTTCACCTGAGCCCGGGGCGCCAGCAGACGGAAACGATCCATCTGGAAGCGAGAAAGGGCGTCAGCTACACTGTTGTCCAGACCCGGCACGTGCCTGGCGTGGAACAGGATGTTAAATTCCAAACAAGTGAGCACGAAAACCCTCACTAACTTCATCACTCTTGGAGACCTTGAAGACTGCGTGTTGATTATGTGTACAACGGCTTGGTTGTCACACCAGAACAAAACAGATTGATTTGCCAGCTGGTTTGGCCATAGATGTACCGCCACCACTATTGGAAAGAATTCCAAAAAGGTGAGGTCCCTGGTGATGCCCTGTTCTATCCAATCGTTTGGCCAGGGGGCCGCCACCCATCTGTCATTGAAGATCAACCCAAAGCCCGCCCCGCCAGCCGCATCAGAGTGGACCTGTAGCTCCGCTTCCAATAGAAGCTGCTCCCTCCAAAAACTGGTACCGTTAAAACGTTCCAGGAAGGTGGCCCAGGTCTGGAGATCTTCTTTCATTTCCCTGTTGACCCTGATGTGATGGTGGGGGGGTGGGTTGCTGGCGAACCTTGGGTAGAGACGGGACAAGAAAGCCCGACCCGGTGCCACTACCCGGCAAGCAAAGTTAAGGCTCCCTACAACCGATTGCAGGTGCCGGACCGTGGTTTTGCTAGCCGCCAGGCAATTTGAAATCTTCTCTCTTAATGACACTAACTTATCCCTGGGCAGGCGAGACACCGCTTGCTCAGTATCCAGTTCTATTCCCAGGTAAGTTAACCTGGTGGCAGGTCCTTCTGTCTTCTCATGGGCTAAGGGGATACCCAAGTTCTCTGCTACTTCCTGAAAAATACGCATCAAGTCAATGCATTCGCTTGTATCGGCCTGACCAATGAATAAGAAATCATCTAAATATTTTATGATTCCTCTTTTTCCAGACCGCTGTTTTACTATCCATTCCAGTAAGGTGCTGAAACGCTCGAAAACTGAGCATGAGATCGAGCACCCCATTGGCATGGCCTTATCATAATAGTATCCTCCCTGGAAGTAAAAACCGAGCAGCGGGAAACTGTCGGGGTGCACAGGGAGCAAGCGAAAAGCAGACTTGATGTCGCACTTCCCGAGTACTGCATGGGGACCAAATGACTTCACTAGGGTTACCGCCGAGTCAAACGATGCATATCTGACCGAGGAGAGGTCCTTGGGGATCGCATCGTTGACCGAACCCCCCCGGGGGTATGACAAATGGTGGATTAAACGAAATTCACCTGGGGCCTTCTTTGGCACGACGCCTAAGGGAGATACAACCATGTCAGGAAACGGTGGAACAGGGAATGGGCCCGCCACCCTTCCTTCGGACCTTTCTTTCTGAATTTTGGTTCGCACTATCTCCTCCATCCCCGCTACAGATTTCAAATTCGGGCACAACCGGTGCTGGTGAACTTCCGTAGCGGGGATCCGAAAACCTTCACGAAAACCCGTTATTATGAACTCGGCTTCCATTTGGTCCGGGTAGGACTGGAGGGCTTTTGCGAGCTCAGCTACCCTAACCGGAGTTGGTGCCCTTGCTAGATGGGGGCGTACTGCTACCATTGGGGCCTCCTCTGCCCGGCCCGCCGGGGAACTGTTTTCTTTTACCAGAACCCTTTCCTTTTGGGCAGGCCGAGGCAGTGTGGTGTCCGGCACAGTTTGGACAAGTGTGGCGGAACTTACAGGTCGCTCGAGAACATCGCCCGGACCGATCGAATTCCCAACACATGCCTGCCGAAGGTGCCATTCCTTTCTTGCCCTCGTCACGAAAGGACTCCGTTGCTGAAGACGCCCCCCCTTTTGCCAGTAGATGGCCACTATCGGACCTGGGTACATTCCCCGCCCCACTCATACAGTTTAGCCAGAGGTCGTGCGCATGCAGATCCCACCTAAGGGCGGGTGTATACGCTGCTCTGTGGTGGAAGGCCTCATCATACCGGAGCCATGCGCCCGCTGGCCCGGCCTCGTAAGCACGCCGCACAATGTCGGCGTACTTTAGCAAGTCCGCAGCTCGGGTGGGGTATGCCTGTATCAGAACTCCCATATATATGGAGAAGGCAGCAGTCCAATTGGACCAGTTCCGGTCCGCCTTGGGGCGCTTGAAGCGCTCCTTTTCCTTCTTGTCATCCTGTTCAGTGGGATCCAGAATAGGATCACTAAACAGGAGGGCAAACAAATCAATGTACTCCCCCCGCCATATCCTCTCTTTCGTTGCTGGTAGCAAATGGCCCCCTATAGGGTCCGAGACTGAAGAGTAGCCACCGCCCTCGGGTGGGGGGCATAGTGTGACCATTGTTGCTGGTGGGGTGGTAAACCCTGTATTCGATAGGGTGGGCGGTGGGGCGGGTGCTGGCGCCCATATTTGTAGGGCCTGCCCGGTAAGTGAGGATGAGCTCGGCGCGCCCCCATGGGGAAGCACTCCCCCTGCTGTTCCGCCAGTTCCCTCGCCCACTGTAGAAAGGGGTGGTGGGTATGTCACTGGGACCCAGTTCCCGCCCCACCACACCAGCTGTGTTGTTGCCCCCCGTGCTCCAGCAACCTGTAGGCTGTCTGCTACCGCTCTCTCGTTACCCGTGCTACCCATTCCGGGGGGCTGTGAAAAGTTCCCTGCATTGGCCGTGCCCACCGCTCCGGTGGAGGCGGGTGCGTTACCTGTATCCGGGGTAAGCTGGACAGCATGCCTCGCCTGCTGGGTTACAGGTGTTGGGGCGCGCTGATCAATTAATGATTGAAGAACCCTTTCCATGCGATCCATTCGCTGGCTCAGATCTCCATCGCCCTGCCCCTGCGGCACCGATCTCCCTGCTTGATGTTCTTGCTGCAAGAAAAAAGGAAGAGGCTCCCCGGCCCAGCCCCGTGCAGGGGCCGGCCCTGCGGCACGCCCCTGACTGGCTGAAGCCTGGGAGGACTGTGGGATCCCGGGGTAGGGCAGGGCCCATCGTGAATCGACTGGACCCAGCCCCGCATATACTGCTTGGGGCCTGGACACTACGGCTGCAGAGGCTGCAGTCCCTGGAGCCCCAGCATCCGCCACTGGGGCCTGCCAATTTGCTGGGGGAGACACCCCCGCTAATGCATCCGAGGGGGGGGGCTGCCGACCCCTGCGGGCCTGCACCCCCATACCCCCGGCAGTCTCACCCACGTATCGGGCTGGTAAACTGATGGGGCGTCCGCTACGCCATGGGGGAGGGAGCGAAGGGGATCCCCCCTCAGCTGCAGGACTCTCCCCAGCTATTCCTGATGGGCCTGGTTGTTGGGGGCCCGGCATCTGCAGAGGGGGTGGTTGAGGTGGTGGGCAAGGAATGCCACCTCCCCCCTCCAAAAGTTGTTGTAAAAGGGCCTCGCACCCAGCCATCCTGAGTGCGAGGGGGGTTTCCCCTTCCCCAGTCTGGGCTGGGGCAATTCCTGACCCATGCTCCAGGGGTGGGGGGGGATCTGCTCCCCAGAGGTCCCAGCCACTGCTCCCCCCCTTTCGCCTACCCCCGCTCCCAGGGGTGCCTCAGGTTGTGTGGGAGGGTTGTCAGAGCCCACCCTCCTCTTCTTAGCCGCTGCTGCGGCGCTTTTCTTACTTTTGCCCATGATTTTGGGCCTCGAGGCTTCTGCTTCCTGGGGCAGCACACACACCATGCTGCCATTTTCACCACTGTGCTGGGCTGGAATGCAGCCCGGGCGGCGTTCTCTGCCCGTGGCCCCGCCCTTAGGGGGGTCACGTGCCTCACTTAACCAATGGGAGGTGCAGCCTGTGCCTAATGCACAACAGGCTGCATCCCCCCTTTTCCAGTGCTAACCGGCTTTCCCCGCTTCAGAGCACCTCGGAGGCCTCCTACAGTGGGGAAAGCTTAACCCTTGCCCTCCTGCCCCCTTATCCAGGCGGGCGCGGCAAAGGGCCTCACGCCCCAACCCCCGTGGGGGGAGGGGGTGGACGCAATTCTCTTCCTGCCACAGCTTCTCTCCCTTCTCCCTGGTCTCACCTAGCACAAACCCTTTTCTCTGCAAAGCCTCAGGGAAGGAGCTCCCACACCTCCCAGGTGGCAGCTTCAGTCACTCTCCACCTAGGTGGAGCAGCTGGATTGAGGCCTAGAGATGGGGGAGCTAGGACTGCCAACTCCTTGGTGACTGACATGCATGAGGAGTGCGTGCACAGTGCAGGGAGGGTGAGGGTTGATGGTTAGAGCAGAGGAGCTGTGGGCCAGGACTCCTGGGTTCTCTATTAGGGAGCTAAGGGGTTAGAACAGGTGGGGCTAGGAGCCAGGACTTCTGAGTTTTATGGGAAGGGAGTGGTGACTAGTAGGTTAGAACCAGGGGTGGGGATTGAGAGCCAGGACTTTGGGGCTCTCTGGGAGGGAAGTGGAACTAGTAGGTTAGAGCAGGGGTTGCTGGGCGCGGATAGTGTTGTTAGAAGGGGTACTTAGTGTATTCCCCTTTCAAAAAATATGGAAATTCTAGGATCAAAACCCCTTCAGTTTAAGAGAGGAGCTAAGGCTCTTACAAAGTCACCCATGCTCCCAAAAAGCATGGAAATTGTAATTTAAGGTTCCCTCCTTAACTTGCACACCATGTGTAGCAGGGGGTCTTCCCAGGGCCACACGGGGGCACTGGGTGTCTCTAGAGAATTAGCTCACCCCTCTGCCATGCCTATTCAGCCCGAGCCTCAACTGAAACCCCCCCTCCCCAAGGAAGGGGGTACCCTCCTGTAGGACCCCACACAGGCAAAGTCCAGAGGGTTTCAGGCAATAGTCTTTATTTGACAGGAACACAAAACCTGGGACTGCCGGCTCAGTCGCTTCCACGCTGCAGGCCCAGGTCAGTTTCTCACAGGCTCAGGAGCAACACAACATCAACACCCAAAGTCCATCGAGACATGCCTCAGAGCCCCAGGCTCTGGCCAAGCCTTCCCCAGGCACAAGGCTCCCTCCTGGGCACAGCCTCTCCCAGTACCTGGTTCTCCTCTTCTGCACCCTGGCGAGCATAGCATTGGCCAACTCTGTCAGGGAAAAGTGGTCCCTTCATCTCTCAGGCAGAGACTGACTTCCTCTCTGCCTTGCCTCCTCTTATATCCAGCAGAGTGGGCGTGGCAAGGCTTCCTCTTCTTCAGCCTTAAAGGGCCAGTGTCCTGCCCACTCTGTCTCTGGCATTATCAGCCTGTTTGCTCCACAGGCTGATCTTTCTCTTGGGGCTGGCTCTGGCCACACCTCTGGGTGTGCTCCACCCTCTATCTGACGCCCGCATCCCCCTTCTTAAAGAGGCAGCAGCCACGCAGGACTGCTCCCTGCTACACCATGTAAGCAGTGAAGACATACTGTCTGACGTAGCGTGCTTGCTTACAACCTAGGCTCCATGCACCACTTTGCCTTGGTCTTTCAGCCCAAGTCCTCTTCCTCTGCAGGTTGGAGGCAATACTAAAGCAGAGGACCAGGGGGCAGCTTGCAGGGGAACTATGTAAAAATGAGAAAACTTGTTAGAGAAAAACTAAAAGGAGCAGTTCTGAGGATTAAATGTCTGCAGGAACTGTGGAGTTTATTTAAAAACTCCATCTTGGAAGCCCAGATTAAATGTATTTCACAAATGGAAAAAATAGCAAAATGACCAAACGTCTGCCTGTGTGGGCAAATGGCAAGGTGAAGAAGGCTATTACGGTCAAAAATGTGTAATTTAAAAAATGGAAAACTAGTCCTAATGAAGAAAATAGGAAAGAGCATAAGCATTGCCAAAGTAGATGTAAACGTTAATAAGGAGGCCAAGAGGCAATTTAAAGAATGACTTGCTAAACATGCAAAAACCAATAATAAAAACTTTTTCAAGTACCTCAGAAGCAAGAAGCCTGCTAGAAAGTCAGCTGAGCCATTAGATGACGAGAGGGTAAGAGGGGTGCTCAAAGAGGATAAGGACATTGCAGAGAAGCTAAATTAATTGTTTACTTCAGTCTTCACTACTGAGAATATTGGAGAGATATCCACGCTGGAAATATTTTTTATAGATGATGAATTGGAAGAGCTGTCACAAATCAGCAAGATTATGGAAGAGGTTCTAGAATAAATTGACATGCTGAATAGTAAAATATCACCAGGACCAGATGGTATTCACACCAGAGTTGTGAAGGAACTCAAGTATGAAATTGCAGACCTACTATTGGTAATTTATAACCTATCACTAAAATCTGCCACTGCACCTGAGGACTGGAGGGTAGCAAACGTAACACTGATATTTTATCTTTGACTCACCCCTTATCTTTGACTCACACCTGACATCAGTGGTGGGCAAACTGGTGGAAGCAGTCGTGAAAAACAGAATTACTGAGCATGTTGATAAACATGGAAAAGTCAACATGAATTTAGCAAAGGGAAGTTATTCTTCACTAATCTATTGGAATTTTTTGAGTGTGCAAATAAGCATATGGATATGGATGAGCTGGTCGATATAGCGTATCTGGATTTTCAGAA
>QEPC01008833.1:164463-178519 GCA_003113815.1 Sphenodon punctatus
GGGGGGGGGGGTATTTTAAAATTGTTTTTAATAATATTTGTGTAGACTTTTATGTTTTACTTTTTGATATATTGTTAATCTTGTGTTGGAAGTCACCCCGAGATGCCATAGGCATGAGGGGCGGCATATAAATGGGATAAAATAAATAATAAAAAAATATGAACCCGGGTGCCCACCTATGCCAGCAGACAGATCTGCAGCCCAGCTGCCTCTCCAGTCTTGCCTACAACCCTGCCAAGAGTTCTTAAAGAGCATGCCTGTGAAATTCAACACCACATTAGCTCAAAGCACAACAAACCCTCCTCTTGACACATGAGAGAATAGCCAATGCCATGGAGAACAGCAGCTTCCTGCATGTCCCTCCCAGTATGCGCCTCCATTGTTGCTCAAGGCTGTCAACGGCTGCAGTGGCTCCCCTGATCATGAGCAAGAAGGGGTTAGCCTGGGTTGCTGCCTGCTGCGGCTTCATTTTTCCATGTTGTCCACAGCTGTATGCCATGGCAGAGGGCAAGCAGTTGGGCAGGGCTTGGGGGTGTTGCCAGGTTGGGGGGAGGGGGAACGGCTGCAGGTGCAAGTTGTTTGCAAGGCCAGTCTGTGGTAGTCAGAGTGTGTGGAGGCTGCATGTGTGGGTGCAGTGGCCACCCTACAAGCTGCCTATTAGAATCCCTCCGAGTCCCCACTCACTCCACGTGTGTGGCTGCTCCACAGCTGTGCCACTCAGTGGCCAGAGACCCCCACCCCTCAAGTCTTGCTCATTTAAAAACATCCATATAGTCTCTAAGGTTCTCTGAATCAGGTACACACCCTCCGCAACCCACCAGAACCCTTAACTCAGGCACACTCTCTGAGCTTCTACTCACAGTATCTTCCCCTCAGACACCATGTCTCCTACCATATAGTCCTCCCAGACAGGCACAAGCCCTCTGGCTCTCTCAGAATCATAGAGTTGGAAGGGACCTCAGAGGTCATCTATTTCAACCCCCTGCTCAGTGCAGGAAATCTGCAGCTACAGCATCCATTCCTCGACAGATGACTGTCTAGCCTCTGTTTGAAAACCGCGAGTGAAGGAGAACACACCACCGCCCTAGGCAGTCCGTCAGTTCCACTGTCTAACAGCTCTTACCATTAGGAAGTTCTCCTAATGTTTAGCTGAAATCTGCTGAGCCCACTGGTTCTAGTCTTGCCCTCAGGAGCAACAGAGAACAAGTCTGCTCCATATTCTATGTGAAAGCCCTTCAGATATTTGAAGACAGCTATCATGTTTCCCTTAGTCTCAGTAGCTGCGGGCCCAGACCAGCCTCTCTTGCAGCCTGCCAAGCCTCCTCAACTCAAGCAACACCCTCTGGGTAAGACTTGCCCAAGATGCAGCACTCTACCGAGCCCCTGCTTCTCTCACTCCTTTCAGTTCAACAAGCTTCCCTGCGTTTAGCTCTGCTCAGGCTTTTAACTCCTGGGCTGACTCCTGCCATGCCCATGCACAGCTGTTTTCTCTCAGGCACTGTCCCCTGCTTCTCACAGTGCCTACAGCCCTGCTGGCACCTGTAGCCACACTGGTGCTAGCGCTCCCTTAAAAGGCCAGTGGCCCGAAGGTCCTCTGCCCTGTCACACCAAGTACTGGGGGATGTATATAGGGGGAACAAAATTGATGTGTACAGGATGGGTAGCTTGATCCTCTTATGAAAACTGAACTTGAGGGGAAATCAGATGGCAACCAAGCCTCAGTCAGGAGCCACAGTCCACAGATAGCCAAATCCCTTTCCAATAGTCAGTATAGTGCTCCAATGCATGATACACTAGGATAAATATTTGTCTGCCCTTAATCACCTGTATAGTAAGCAGATGCACTTGAGCTTCTGCCTGAGAGGGGAGCTATAAATTAAAGAGAAATTGTGGCTACAATGGAGGAAAGGATCAAGTTGATAATATTGGGGTGAAGGAGGCCATGGAGTGTGGCCATTGAGAAGCCTGTATTGTAAGTTGCTGATAGCCAGCCAGTGGACTGTTACCTGACTAGGCTTGGCTTATACCAGAGACTGTATCTGATATCCTGAGACTTGGCCAGAGGCTTGCTTCCTGGTCTCAGGAGACACTATTGTACAAATAAACTATTATGTGATCCTTCAAAGTGACTGCTTGACTGATCTGGACCTGATCCTGACAACACTCACCCACAGCCAGTGGGCCCCCCTGTGACAAAGAGGCATGTAGTAAATTCTAGGATTGGAAAACCTTTGCTTTAAGAGAGGAATTAAGGCTCTTACAAATTCACTCATGCTCCAAAAAGCATGGAAATTGTAAGTTAAGGCTCCTGCCTTAACTGACACACCAGATAAACAGTAAAGACATTGCACACTGTCTCGCATACAACTTGGGCTCCATGCACACACACTTTGTCTTGTTTTTCAGTCTCAATCCTCTTTCTCTGCAGGTTGGGATGCGGGGGAGGACACTGAAGCTCAGGATGCAAGGCCTTTTTGTTTGGCCAGGCATTTGGCAGGCAGGGATGTGACTGAGTGATTCAGAAGTTGGTAGAGGGTTTTAGGAGGATTCTTATGTTTTATATGTTGTAAGCTGCCTTGAGACTTAGGGGAAGGGTATAAATATGAATAAACAACTAACTAACCAAATTAATTAATTAATTTAATTAAATAGGGAATGTCCCGGGAGCAGGCAGCTGATCCTGATCTCTTCTTTAGTGTAGCTGTGTTTGGCCAGGGAACTGTTTACTGACCCCTGACTTCCCTCTCTGCCGGGCATCTCCTGCAGTGGTTGCAGTTCCAAATGCATCCATACAGTATAGCCCACCCCTTTCTCTTCCCTCAGCTCTTCGATGACCCAGATGGGTTTGGGCTGCTGAAAATGGCCTCCTTGTACTTCAGTGATTTTTGGAATAAGCTTGATGTTTGTGGCATCCTGATTTTCATCGCTGGACTAACCTGCAGGTGAATGTGGCAGGCTGGTGGAGCTCCAGGGCAAACATACCACTGACTGATACCCTGGTTCTCAGTCATTTATTCACAAACAGAAGCGTGCATAGTCCCAGAAATGCTAAATGAGAATACAAGAAAGGCTTCTGCTGTGAGGAGCCTCTCACCAGGTTCACCACCTAGTCCTTGGTGTGGTGAGCCCACTCCCTAGGCTCTCAGCTTCCTGGCACCTTCTAGCCACCTGAATTGACCTTGTTGGTCATGCCAGAGCCAGGGTAGTCCTTCATGCATCAGGGCCTTGGACTAGACTTCCCACTCTCTTGCCTTGGAGTAAGTGCTAAGCCCAGGGGCGAGCTTACAGCCCACACCTGTCCTCGGTAGTCCCATCTCCTAGATTCATAGAATGTCAGAGTTGGAAGGTACCTAAGGGTCATCTAGTCCAGCCCCCTGCTTGGATGCAGGATGACTACAGCTACAGCATCCCCAACAGATGACTGTCCTGCCTGTCTTTGAGGCTGTGAGACATTCCTGCGAGGACTTATCAGTTTTGCTGTGGGCCTAATCCTGCAATGACTCATGAGAGCCTTGTTAGTTTGAATTCCTCTTGCAAGAATCTCATTTTGCTCTTTGCAGCAGCTGCTCAGAACACAGGCAGGCAGGATCTTGAGAACATTTTGGCCCCATTTTTCAAAAAATAAAATTCAGAATCTGGATGGACATTTCCATTGAAATGGGGATGGTTTTGCTCAGGCTGACCCTGCTGCTTGCTGCTTTGATGTAGTACAAGGGTTTTTATGCTGGGTTACACAGTACACTTAAAAGTGAAACTACATTGGTAATTTTTCAGAAATGTGGGTTGTGAAATTGAAAAGCTGATGTGGGTTAATACAGTGATTGAATGTGTCTTTGTTTTTCCTTCCCCTGCCAAGACTGATCCCAGCCACTTTATACCCAGGAAGGATCATAATGTCTCTGGCTTTCATTATTTTCTGCCTGCGTCTGATGCACATTTTCACAGTCAGTAAAACCTTGGGACCCAAGATCATCATTGTGAAGAGGATGGTACGTGCTTGCTAGCCTGGCTTTCTTTATAAATTTATTATTAAAATTTATATGCCGCCCCCTCCTGCTACAAGCATCTCGTGGCGGCTAACAATATTTTAAAACACATACAACTAAAATAAATTAAAACAACCTATGGGAAGAAGGCGTATTCACTCACACCGTGTGTGTGTGTGTGAGACCTTAATAGATGGTGTCCACCCTCTGTTGGTGCCTCAGATTCGTAATCTGGGGGTGCACCTGGATCCCAGCTCCGTTTGGATATCCAGGTGGCAGCTGTGGTGAAGGGTACATTTTGCCAACTACATCTGTTGCAACGGCTTAGGCTGTAGGTCTTAGACCATTTTTAGACGAGCACTGCCGCACTCGCGCTTGTTGTGAAAAAATGCCGGGAGCTGGGATCAGACGATACACTCCCGGCACTCACACACCTGGAAGGGGGACGCGCATGTTTTTCCGGCCGCAATTTAACCCGATCAAACGCGGCCGGAAAAGCATGCTCGTCCCCCTTCTGGGCACGTGATTTCTGGGAGTGTATTGTCTGATCCTGGCTCCTAGCATTTTTTCACAACAAGCGCGAGCGCGGCCGCGATCATCTAAAAACAGCCTTAGACTCGGTCCTTGCCACCGTCATCCATGCTTTTATCACCTCAAGACTGGACTACTGCAACGTGTTCTACATGTGGCTAACCTTGGTGATGGTTTGGAGACTGCAGCTGGTGCAGAATGCGGCGGCCCGTCTCCTTACAAGGATGGGTCACCGTGAGCACATTACACCAGCGCTCCATTCTCTGCACTGGCTGCCTATAGTCTTCCAGGCCTGATTCAAGTGGTTGGGTTTGACTTATAAAGCCATAAACAGCCTGTGCCCTGCCTATCAGAAGGATTGTCTCATCCTCCTGGTCTTGGATTGACCCCTGCAGTCGACTGGGAGGAGTTCCCTCCTCAAAGTCCCCCGGGTATCCCGGGTCACAATGATGGGGAGGGTGTTCTTGGTGGTCACACTGCAGCTGTGGAACTCTCTCTCGACAGAGGTCCGCCTGACTCCAGACCTCCCAAGGACAATGTAAGACCTGAATGGTCCGCCAGGCCTTTGGTGAGGGAGACAGGTGATGGGGCTTGGG
The DNA here is from genome assembly GCA_003113815.1 of Sphenodon punctatus. Taxonomy (NCBI): domain Eukaryota; kingdom Metazoa; phylum Chordata; class Lepidosauria; order Sphenodontia; family Sphenodontidae; genus Sphenodon; species Sphenodon punctatus. Next base: position 169,577 of record QEPC01008833.1, read on the forward strand.
GGGGTTGGGTTTAGCTCTGCCTTGGGCTTTATTGCTGTTTTTATGCTGTTATTTATTTTATTGTTATTTATATTGGATTGTTTTTAAATTTTTTATATGTTTAAAGATGTTGTAAGCCACCTCAAGCTACTGTAGCAGGAGGGGGCAGCAAATAAGTCGAAACAAACAAACAAATGAATGAATGAATAAACCTTTGATCCCAACGGCCAGTTTCAGCCAAATTTAGTAGAGAGGCCAAAGGCCAGTAATGACTCAAGATTTCATAACAATAGGTGCAGTTGGAGGGGAGTGATGGCCCCCTTTGTAGCTGAAAAATCCCATTGTCTTACATTGAGGATTGCCCCCCTCCCCCCAACTCTATTATAAATTTAGGTCCCAAAGGCTAATTTTAAACCACATTTGCCAGAGGGACAGGGGGCTCGAAGATAAGTAGGGACACCAAATTTCATAACTATCCAGGTACCTCCCCTTTTGCAACTGGGAAGTGCCATTAATTCGCATTGAGTATTGTCCCTCCTTAGGGAACTACCAGGCTTCATTAACTTGGGTGTTGGCTGCACAAAACGACTGGTCTTCCCAAGTCTAATGGCAGGTCTTTAAGGGGAGCTGAGAGGCAGCTGTACACAGCCTGTGACACTCATCTCTTGGGGGCCGGGGTACCAGAGCTGTAGATGCTCTGGGGGTGGGGGGGGTGATACCTGCATGTGGTCTTTGGGTCCAGGGGTGGATTTCACTCCTGCCCTGTCTTTGGCTTTGCAGATGAAGGACGTCTTCTTCTTCCTTTTCCTCCTGGCGGTGTGGGTTGTGTCTTTCGGGGTAGCAAAGCAGGCCATCCTAATCCACAATGAGGAGCGAGTGGACTGGATCTTCCGTGGCGTGGTCTACCATTCCTACCTGACAATATTCGGGCAGATTCCTTCCTACATTGATGGTATGGAATCCGAACTTTCTCGTGTACCGTACACTTTGTTGAGCGTGTGGCACAAAAGGATTGCGTCTGTGCCCCAGAGACAGGGCATGTGGCTAGCTGGGTGCTAGAAGTGCCATTATAAACAGCACTCCAGGCAGGAGCCAAATCCATGCATTTCTTCCCCAGCAGGAGCCCAGGAGCAGCACATCGCAGCACTTCTGGCTATAGTAGTGGGAAACATGCAGAGCAGGAATGAAAGGACACAGAAGAGAGACAGTGGGAGAGAGGGAAGGGAAGAGCATGTCTGAGGGCCTGACCGTAGCTCTTATCAATCCTGCCTGTGGAAGTAATAAAAGGCAGGCAACGTGGTCTAGTGGGCAGAAATCCAGATTGGGACTCAGGAAGCCTGGGTTTTATCCCAATACTGCTGCTGGGTGAATCTGGGGAGAGTCACTCACTTCCCTTCTCTGTGCCTCAGTTTCCCCACCTGTGGAATGAGGTTAATGGTACTCTGCTCCTTTGTGAAATGTTCTGAGAGCTACAGATGAAAACCTCTAGATAAAACCCTACTAGTAGTAGTAATAGTAGCAGTAGCACTTGTAATAGTACCTACTAATGGTAGCAGCAGCATCGCTAGTATAGTAGCTAGCAGTAGTAGCATCAGTAACAGTAGTACTACTAGTAGCAGCATCCAGTAGAAGGAGTATTAGTAATAGTAGCTAGAGGTACTAGTAGCATCAATAGTAATAGAACTAGTAGTCGTGGCATCATCATTGTGGCAAGGCCGGACTTGCCTGGGTTGAGTCCTGGGAGGCTCAGGGCCCAAAACAGTCTCTCACTCTTGGGAATCCAGCTCTCAGCTGAATTGGGAATACAGCTCTCGGCCTTTTTAATCACAGTTCTACTCCATACATAGTCCACATATAAAGTCTCTTTAGCCAGCCACTCTGGCTTGAACTCACAATTCCTGAGTCTCCTCTGGGTCAGGCACACTCCTCTGCAACCCATGTTTCTTAGCCCAGGAAACACTCCCTGAGCTTTCATAGTTCTTAGCCCAAACCAGGCACCACCCTCCAGCTGGCTAAGCCTAGAGACAGAGCTCAGCTCCTGCTCCTGTCTCTGTTAACACTGTCCTTACATTGAACTCCTGTGTAGCTTTTCACGCTTGGGCTGGCTCCTGCCACGCCCAAAGTAGCTGCTTCCTGTTAGGTGCTATCCATTCTGGCAGTGCATACAGCCCTGCTAGCACAGTCACCCTGCTAATGCCACGTATCTCCCTCCTTTTCGGAGACAGGAGTACCACAGACAGCCCCGTCTACGTCAAATCCGAAATAGGGCATAGGCTATATTCATTTCCAGTATCCACCGATCCTACAGCTCAGTACATTACAGTCTCTTTCATTATTCACTCTTCTCAGCTGCTGCATTTCATCTTCTCCCACGAGTGACCAGCTCAATCACCTTCACCCTGTCACTCCACGTTTATCATTGTATTATTCCCCTTAGGCTACCAGCTCTGTCACCTTCACCCTGTAGCCTTGGGTACTTATGTCTCAGGGGACTCTAACCCCTATTTGGAGACTTTAACCCCTTTTCTGGCCTCCTCCTCCCTTTCCAACTGGCCCATTCCACTGGGTTCACTTGTAAATTGGGGACTCTAACCCAACATGTTTGACTCTAACATCAAACAGAGGAACATAAACAGGCTTTTAGGAACATTGGATATCACATCTCATCTTCATTGATAACAAATCCTTTATAGGCAGGCTGTGCCAGGATGTCAGATCTCAGTTTCAAAGGTAGGTGCACCATCTCTGTCAGGGATGTACAGGTTAGGGTGTCTTTATGTGTAGCACCAGCACACCATGAACAACCCTGTTAGAAACACAGAATCATGGGTAGCATACAGTAGTTAAGAGCACAGTATTATGGGTAGAAGGTAGAAATGCTGAATCCATGTAATTTTAGTAAGACTGCCAAGGATGCCACGGAGCTCTCTGGAATGCAAACTCAGAGCTGGGCCTCACATTAAAGTGGTGTCGACAATAAATCCATGTTATCTACATGATACCACGAGGAACGAAAAGTATTACAAAATGAAATGTAGAGGTCAGAAGGTACGGAGAGAAATAACCTAAATGTACTGAAACTGAGAACAGGGGGGGCCCTGGGTGGTTTCCATGATAATTAACCATAACAGTTAGGTACATGTGATGAACGGATCCAGTTAGGATGGAGACATGTCAGTGTAAGATGGATGGATAGGTGAGCAAAAATGTATAAAAACTGGGCTCTGGGACCACCCCGGTGCCCTAGCCCACCCGATGTAAATTGTGTGTGTGCTCCATGCCCCTCTGCGGAGGTAAAATCTCTGTGTGCTGCTTTTGCTCTTTCCTACTAAATTGGTATCGCCTACTAGACACTAGGTGATACCAACACAGCAACCACACAAATACATCACAAGATGACAATCTCCATAATACACAATTAGGTTCATCAACCTTAGATAATGCCAAAATAAGTATTCATTGTTAAGTATTAGGTTTCATAAACATAAAACATGCGGTAATACTTTAAATCCTGATTTTGCAGCAGCAATTTTGTTTTCTGATTACTACAGGTTAAGTGTTATAGATACAGCTTGGCAGACACCAAAAATGGATTCAGCACCCCCAAATCCTCTGGAAAAAACTGTCTTCCAACTTTTACTCCAAAATGCCAGAACTTTCTTATAGAAGCACATTTTCCAGATTTCTGACTATTATGTTGATTGTGGAACTAGCTTTAGCAAACCAATGAAGAGGGAACATAAACCAGTGTAAGATGAAACTGTGTGAATTACATTGTTCTTGTACTCGTTAAAACCAGTATAAGAGTCTCACTTGACCAATATACTCACAGACATTGGCGTGAATTCACTACTTAGTACTTATTGGTCAATTCTTACTCTCCATTGTTTATGAATATTCAGAGAACCATCATCAGTACCCATCTGATTCCACCTCTCCCTCCAAAAAGCCTGGCAGCATTTACTTTTTCTCATTTGTTAGTCTTTTCTTTAAGCATTTCAGATGTCCAGTCAGGTCAAGGAGCAGGGGTCCTACTGTGAAAACACTGTGGGGAAGACAATCATAGAATTTTAGGGCTGGAAGGGACCTCAAAGATCATTTAGTCCACTCACCTCAGGCAGCTAGAGAAAATGCAAATTCATTCTATAGTTTCTGTTCCATCTTTCTCCAGAGCTCTTTGAAAACTGGCTGCCCAAGGTTAAGAATTTCTCTATGAAAATTTGGATTTGAGTTTAGTTAACAGGGTTTTTTTAAGTCCTCAAGTTTCAGCACTTTATAGCAGGTGTTGAATATTTGGAAGCTTGTTGGAGGGCCAGCTTTCTCTGGATCAGAGTTAGGGTGCCAACAGCACAGCTTGTTTTTGCTATTCTGACTTCAATGTCATCTCCTCCACCAGTTTGCTTACAGTGCTGCTTAGGTACTTGACATTTCAGACAGTATTGTGGTCCAACAATTGTTATAGCTGTTTCTTGTTGCGTGTTAGCGCTCAAGGTTTTAGTTTTCTTGGTGTTGATTTTCAATCCCACTAACTGTTCACAGTTCTGGATAATATTGGCTCTGGTTTGCATAACTTTGAGAGTCTGGAACAGCAGGTTGATGCCATCTGCAGTGTTGAGCTCTTCCAGCTTTGGCATGAACATCCTTTGTCTATCCTATAAAGGATGCAATTGGTGCAAGCAAAAAGGATACAGGCACTGATACCTGGAAAAGGAGCACATTGGTACTGGCACCTCAGTCTGGTCCCTCCTACCTTCCCGCCTGTCTGGCTTGGGTGGCCCAACCAGGAGTTATACTTCTGCCAGCTAGCCCTCGGGGTCATGGGAACATGCAAACCTTCCCACCTCATCAAAGAGCAGTCCATGGCTACAATCCACATTTAAAAAGGCCCACATGTATTTTTCTAATCTGTGTTAATGGCCTTGGACCAGTTTTTGCTAATAAGTGTTATTGACTAGCTGATATTCAGGATGGAGTGGGAGCAGCTGCCTAATCTGCTTTGCTCCCTAATAAGAAAGTCAGTCAGTTCCTGGGGATAAAAAGCTTTCTCTTGGGTTCCATTTTCTCTGCAGCTGCAGAGGTCCAATGTAGGTGTAACCTACTATACTTCTAAATCAGAGAATGTATATAATTTCAAGAATAGCAGGTAGGTTCAATCTGACAGCATTACTTTCTCCAACAGTAGTTACAGGACAAATAAAACCATAAACTCTTTCATCCTCTCAAAACACACTATTATTTTATAGAACATGAAACATTTTGAATACTAGCGCTCAAGGTTTTAGCAAAATAACAAAATAAACATAACAAAATAAAAATCATTTGAATGAACATACATTACTTTCTCCAAAGCCATTGAAGAAGTCAAAGGTCAATGCACATAAGAAATTATCACACATCAGCATTTATGAGAAAAGAAACAACCCATGGCAAGACTCTGTTCTTCATAAAGTCTCACTTGTCCTTGACAGAAACAGCAGGATCCTAATGCAGCTTCTTATGCAGTGTCCAAAGTGGCTTCTGAGTAATAGTCCTGGGCCAGGGCCTTTTCCACCAAGAACAGCCAAGATTGCTGGGTTTGAGCATGCTCAAACCATACAGGAGATGGGAGGGGGGGATTGAGGTGGTTACTCTAATACTGCCCTCTACTGATTAACAACAGTATTTGCTTATAATTATAATTCTTCAAATCTTGCTGTCCAGCCAAGCCATAATAGTATGGGTTACATAGGGACCAGGTTTGTGTATTCCAGGAGGGTCAGATTCAGTATTTAGATTGGACTATGGTGAAGCTGTCACTGTGCTGCTGGTTCTCTGCATAGTTGCACAGACTGCCAGCATGTAACAGGATTCTTTCCTGGACAAAGGGAGCAAGAGGCCAGGCCAAGGGGATACTCTGCTGCCTGGAAGCTCTGCTTTATTTTACTGCAGGGGTGAACTTCAGCCTGGACCAGTGCAGCCCGAACGGAACGGACCCATACAAGCCAAAGTGCCCTGAGAACAATGCAACTGACCAAAAACCCGTCTTCCCGGAGTGGCTGACAGTCATTTTGCTCTGCCTGTACCTGCTCTTCACCAACATCCTCCTTCTCAACCTCCTCATCGCCATGTTCAAGTAAGCCATTCCTGGCAACAACACCTTTCCTGGTTGGAGAACAGAGAGAACACTTTGGGATTGAAGGACTAGGAAAGGCTGAGGTAGTATTAGCCTGATAACAGCAGGAAGCCCTCTGGGTGCTGAGCCCATTGAGCTGGTCAACGTAGAGCTGGGACACTGAGGTGCAGGGGGAAATATAGGGGCACTGGCTCACATGGGAGGCTGTGTGATCTACACCAAAGCACAAGCCCCAGAATGGCACCTTGATATACCTAATGGCTAGGGATGGGAAATTTTATTGAAAATCGGGATCGGTTCAAAATCGTATTGACCCAACTTTCAATATGATTTTAGATCATATTGATCAGAATCAGTTCAGATTCTGACCAATATGGCCTAATCCAATGTCTGGCCTCAGATCTGTCTCTCCCAGACTCCTGCCAGGCCCAGGCACTGGACAGGGGTCCAGGGGAGGCAGAGCTGGGTGTAGAGGAGTCACACAGGGGTGGGAGGGGATAGTTGCCTCCCAGGACCCCTACCTCGCACCTGCCTCCCCCAGGCCCATGCCTGCTCACCCCAGCACCTGCTGCAGTAGCACTGGGGCAGGTGGCCGGGCAGGAGTCCGAGGGAGGCAGGCAGTGCCGAGCAGGGGTGCTGGGAGGCAGAGGTGGCTGGGTGGGGAGGGAGAAGGGGGATTTAACTTACCTGGCTTTTCTTCCTTAGGTTTGGAGTCCGTCCTGCAGTACCAAGCACAGCCCAGCGCCAGGCAGAAATTCTAGGGGAAACCGTGCATGTGCAAAATGGCCACCATGGCCATTCTGTGCATGCATGGCCATTTTCCAAAATGGTGCCTGCAGTGTCAGCAACATTTTGGAAAGCAGTATCTGGTCTGAGCATGCCCGGTTGCTGGCTGAGGGTACCGGGTAGGGGTCCTGGAAGGCAACTACCCTCCTCCCACCTCTCTGTGGCCCTGGTCCAGGGGAGGCAGATCTAGGGCTCCCTGAAAACTCCTTGGAGCAGCACCAGTGCCGCTCTAAGGAGCTTTGATAGACCCTGCCAGGGGAACTGATCCTTTTGGACTGCGTCCTTCGGCAGGATCAGATTCTTCGGATCAATGCTATTTGTCCAAAAATCAAGCAAATCGTATTGAACCAATTCTAAAATTCCTATCCCTACAAATGGCTTGCACCCATTAGACCTTAGAGATAGTCTCCTCCCCTATGTCCTACTGTGTTCTCTTTAGTTATCCAGGAGTAGCCTTCTGTTTGTGCTGTTCATGCCTAGAGTACAGACAGCAAGGGCACAGGCAAGAGCGTTCCCGGTGGCTGTTCTCCAGATTTGGAACTCCCTTCCTCCAAAATCCACAAGAGCTTGAGCTTGTGCATCTTTCAGAAATTATGTAAAACATTTCTGTTTAAGCAAGCTTTTGGTGGCTAGGGACAGCTTATGCCGGGTTAAGGATTTAAGAAGTAGACTTACATTTTAACTGATTCTATTGTTTTTTTGTACGTATGTATCTGCTCTTATTTGTTACCTGCCTGTGGCGTGGGATGGGGCAGGATAGAAATTATTTACTTGATTTATTTGGATTGCTATACTGCCCTTCTCTCAAAAGACTCACTCCACATAAACAGCATGATAAACTGGGGTGGGTGGTCCACAGTAAGGATGCTTTGACCTGCCCCCACATCTCCAGTGTCGCTGATGGGAATGTGCTCCTGCAAGCCACCACCACCACCTCTTCTAAGTAGGCATGTGGGAGCTCCCCGCCCCTGTGTGCTGCAGCTAACCCCTGTGTTCCACCCCATCCCAGCTACACCTTCCAGCAGGTGCAGGAGCACACTGACCAGATCTGGAAGTTCCAGCGCCATGACCTGATTGAAGAGTACCACGGTCGGCCTCCCGCTCCCCCACCCTTCATCCTCTTAAACCACCTGCAGCTCTTTGCCAAGAGGGTCATTCTGAGGAAGCCAGCCACACGGCACAAGCAGCTCAGTAAGGAGATTTCCCATGCTGCAGGTGGTCCCAGAGCAGGCTGAGGGGTGGTTTCCCAGGAATTGCTCCCTCATGGCATTTGCTGTGGTGACAGGGTCACTTGTTGGGCTTGAACGTGAGGGTTGGTTGGAAGAAAAAGTTACGGATAATCATGCAATAATGGGTTGAGGGGGAAGGGACACAGAGTTATGGGGCCTATCGCTGGACTAGGGCTGGTGAGCATCTCTATCATCTGATCCACACAGGCTCCCTTCCACCTTGCCCTACCCCACCACCCCCTTGCCTTATCCCCAGCCCCTTTCTCAGCTCTTTGGGTGTAAACAACAGTGGCAGCTGGTGGACCTTTAGGTTGGTGGGGCAGAGCCAGCAGGGGGTGAGGCCGACATTAAAATGTCACACTTACATGATCAATGGAATAGAACTCATAATGAAAAAGCACAGTGTATGCAGAATGAAAAACTACCCACTGGTGGTGGCATGCAATAGTGAGCAAAATGCAAAGCTCTGTGCACTTATTACATTCTCATTCAACAGGAAACTCAGTAGCCCTATGACAAAGATACTGTTTGGGACTGTATGCAACGCATCTGCTTCTTTCCTCAGATCGGGTGGGAAGTGTAATTTGGCCCTGCAAGAGGATCGGATTCAAATTCAGGTTTTCCTGATTTTTATTTCTGTCATGGTGGAAATAGTTATTAAATGAGGACTGCTGCCTCTTGATTACTCATTCAGGTTGTACAGTCTGTGCTTATTAGGGGCGGGAAAACCGGTAAATCCGGTATCCGATAATGCCGGTACCGGGTGTACCGGCATTATCGGATTCGACCCGGTAAATCCAGTCCGGGTACCGGATTCCGGGTACCGGATTTTTTTAC
>QEPC01008833.1:178619-196785 GCA_003113815.1 Sphenodon punctatus
CAAAGGGAGGGAGTTCCATAATTGTGGGGCAGCAACCAAGAACACACACACCCCACGTGCCCTCATTATAACAACTCCACAGGCAGTTGGCACTCACAAGAAGGTGCCCTCAGCTGACCTCAAAGGTCACAACAAGACATAGGGGAAGCATGGTCTTTCAGATACCTGGGGCCCAAGCTGTTTAGGGCTTTACAGGTCAAACTAGCACCTTGAATTGTGACTGGAAAGCTACTGGCAGCCAGTGGCACACTCTGGAACACTGGCATAATGTACTCCCCGTGACCCGTTCTCAAGAGAAGGCGGGCCACTGCATTCTGCCCCAACTGCAGCTTCTGAACAGTCTTCAAAGACAGCCCACACAGATTGTATTGCAGTAGTCTAGCCTTGAGGTTATGAAGGCATGGATGATGGTGGCCAGATCTGAATCGGATAAAAAAAGGTTGCAACCTTCTCACCAGCTGCAGTTGGTGAAAAGTGCTTCTGGTCACTGCTTCAACCTTAAAACCTTACAATACAGGTAAGTGGATCCAGGTGGATCCAGGTGCACCCCAAGACTGCAAACCTGAGTGACTAAGGAAGACCAGACCCCACCAATGACAAGGATTCTTCCCACCTCCCACCTCCACCAGGTCACATTTCAGTCAACCATCATCACCTCAGTCTTGGAGGACAGATAGAGGACAGATCCAGGGTGCAGAGCCATAATCTGGACCCTCCTCTTCCTGAGTACACCACTGCCTCCAATTTTTATGTGACTCTCAGAGCTTGTACTAATTTTTCTGCTGGTCCCTGGGAGGGAAAAGGTTCCCTACCTCTGATATATCACTTTCAGTATCCATCCTACAAGCTCCCAGACCAGTGAACAAAAGAAAAAAGTACATGGAAATTCCTTAAGATCCCAAATTCCCAATAGCATCAGATTGCTTAAAAGGGACTAACACTGTTTCTCCCTTTCAATAACATTAAAACCATGCAAGGCTGCGTGAAAACTGCAAAGCAAGTATTTTTGAAGTGTTCACATTGCAACAGAAAAATTGAATATAACAAGTCACCAAATAAATTATTTGGAAAAGCTTCTATAGTCTGTTGATAGTTTTTTCCACTATATGAGCCCACCAAAACATCCCAACCAATTTAAACATTCAAAGTCCAACAAAAAGTTTCTCAAGCATCAGAAACTTGAGAAATCACTTGGAAAGAGGGACAAAATTCAAAGGGACTATCACAAGAAAGAGCACCGCTCTTTTCTCCTTTCAGAAACATGATAAGGTCACATGGGGGGGGAGAGCAAGTATTTTTGAAGTGTTCATACTGCTGCAAACATTAGGGGTGGAAATCTGGTTTGGATATAATCCATAACTGCTCATAATGGGCAGTTATCGATTAATCCATACTGAACCACAACAGTGGGCAACACATCTGTTGTAGTTCAGTTTAAATAAAATAAATAATTGTGCATGCAAAAAATGGCTGCCGGACAATGTTGTTAATGTACTCCCTTTTCCGAAATGGTGGCAGCCATGTCGCCACCAGTTTGGGCAAGTGCAGCCATTTTGCACATGTGCAGACCGGCTGCCCTTTCCCAAGATGGCAGCAACACTGCTACCGCCATTTTGGGAAAAGGTGCAGGTGCACAATGGCTTAGCAGCCATTTTTGGTATGTGCAATGGTTTTAAAAATGATATTCTGTTATTTTATTGATTTAAATATGGATCTGCAATATGGATCCATACTTAAATCTGGAAATTGCAGAACTGGAACCATTAAATGGAACTGAACCACAATTTTATCTGGCAGACCACCCCTATTATATATAAGACATCTGTAAGTAAAGCTTTGGAAAAACTTTAAAATTCTTTTTGCATTTTTTTCCTACTGCACTCAGTCAGCACAAAAATATCCACACCAATTATCCAATATCCAAACTAAGTGCAAATTATAAAAATACAAAAAGAAAAATATAAAAAAATTACCATCCAAACCAAAAATAAAAATATATTAAAAATCCCAAAATATTAGAAATATCCAAATAACCAAATATCCAAAAAAGCAAACTAAAAGATAACTAAAAAATAATATAAAAAATACATCATTCAGGGGGTGGGGGGACAATTAAAAGAGGCTGTACCAAGTGAACAGCAAAAAGACTCAGGGGCGGGGGGGGGATAAATAAAAATTAAAAGAAATTTCTCACCAAAGTAGCAGTCTCTGAACTGGCCCAGACCAATTCCAGGCCGCTGCTGTGTCTTCTGCACCCTACCCTCTTCTAAAGAGGGAAGGGGGGAGAGAGAGCTCCCTAGGGTTCACATTAGTTTTAGGGTGCCTGGAAAAGGTGCTCTAAAACCATCTTAATTGTCTGTGTTACTTTATAGGAACCCATGCCTTGGTGCCCTGGCCCCTCCTGTAGTCACTGCTCTTTCCTTTTAATGTCCCAGCCGCCCTTGGGACATCTGCACTTCACAACCAAGGGGAAGGGCCCTGCTGCTGCTCACTCCATCCCCCCTCCCCACTGCTCCCTCCATTCGACCCTCTCCTCTGCTCAAAAGAGCTGGTTGTGCATGCCCTGCAGCTGGCCCCAGTCCAGCCCTAGCCCCCACCCCCTTTCTCATACCACCACCTCCCTCCCCACCCCACTCTCCCTCCCTCCCTCCCTCCTGTCCAACAGTCCACAGGTCAGCCATAGAGCCCCATGAATGGCTTGCTCACGTGCGAAAGCACAAAGAACTGAAATGCTCTGTGTGCTTTCATGCAGGTGTGAGGTTCCAGCTGTGGAGGGAAGGGAGAGTGAGGGGACCTGTCAGCTTTCCCTGGTCAGGCTGTGAGCAGCCGCACTGCAGCAGCAGTGCTGGCAGTGGCGGGTGCCCATGGAGAGAGGCTGCCCCTGGTAAACAAACATGAAAAAACTTACAAATGAGTCGGTACTATAACATTTATTAGATGGCAGGGTTTTTGAGATGAGTAGCTTTTATTTTATTATTATTATTAACAAACATTTATATAGCGCCAGCAGTGTACCTGGCACATTACAAAGTAATACAATAGACAGGGTCCCTGCCCCTAGGGCTTACAATCTGAGAGACAGGAGCTGGGGGAGAGACTTAGAAAGGGGAACAGAGGGAGAGACAAGGGGTCTAACATTCATGAAGATGCGAGGTCTCAAGTGCACGTACTTGGCTTGGTTACGATGAGAATGACAGCAGGCAGGTCCATGTTGCAAGGATAAGGGTAAACCGATCGTAGGTATAGGAATAGTGGCTCAGCAGGATAAAGAGTCAGACAGAGCAGAGCGAAAGAGGTGAGTTTTAAGGAGAGATTTGAAGGTATGAAGGGAGGGGGCAAGGCGGATGTGGACAGGGAGGGAGTTCCAGGCATGGGGGGCAGCAAGTGAGAAGGGACGAAGGCGCTTAGGGGAGCAGGGAAGGCGTGGAAGGGTGAGAGAAGAGACAGAGGAGGAGCGAAGTGCACGGGCTGGAGTATGGAGGGCGATAAGTGCAGAGAGGTAGGGGGGAGCAAGGTTGTGAAGAGCTTTATAGGTGAAGACTAGGAGCTTGTGCAGGATTCGTTCAGGAAGGGGAAGCCAGTGAAGCGAAGAGAGGAGGGGCTGCACATGGTCGAAGCGACTGGCGAGGTAGATGACCCTGGCAGCAGAGTTTTGGACAGAGATGAGGGGAGAAAGGTGAGACCGGGGAAGGCCAGTGAGAAGGAGGTTACAGTAATCGAGGCGAAAGATGACCAGAGCATGAACAAGAGTTTTGGCAGACGAGACAGAGAGAAAAGGGCGAATCTTAGCAATGTTATGGAGGGAGAAGCAACAGGATTTAGCAACAGAGTCAATGTAGGGTTTAAAAGAAAGGGCTGAGTCAAAGATGAAGCCTAGGCTACGGGCTTGGGGGACAGGCAGGATGGTGACTCCATCAATAGTTATTGACAGTGAGGAAGGAGAGGAAGGATGAGGGGGGAAGATAAGGAGTTCAGTTTTAGCCATGTTGAGTTTGAGTTGACTTTGAGACATCCAGGTAGAGATGTCAGAGAGACAGTTGATGAGACGAGCTTGAACAGAGGGAGGGAGAGAGGGAGTAGAGAGATAGAGTTGAGTGTCATCAGCATAGAGATGGTATTGGAAGCCATGGGAGGCAATGAGTTTGCCTAAGGATGAGGTATAGATCGAGAAGAGGAGAGGGCCAAGAACAGAGCCTTGAGGAACACCAACTGAGAGGGGGAAGGAGGAGGAGGTGGAGTTGGAGAGAGACACATTAAAGGAGCGGTCAGAGAGGTAGGAGGAGAACCAGTTATGGACAGAGCCACAAAAGCCAAGGGAGTGAAGGGAATCCAGCAAGAGTGAGTGGTCAACAGTATCGAAGGCAGCAGAGAGATCAAGGAGGACAAGAATGGAATAGAGACGTTTAGATTTAGCCACCAGAAGATCGTTGGTGATCTTAGCGAGAGCAGTTTCAGTAGAATGAAGGGGGCGGAAGCCAGATTGGAGGGGGTCAAGGGAGGAGTTGGAGGATAGGAAGTCAAGGCAGCGGGAGTAGACAACACGTTCAAGCAGCTTGGAAGCAAAAGGAAGGAGTGAGACAGGACGATAGCTAGAAGGGTCAGAGGGGTCAAGAGTGGACTTTTTGAGAATAGGAGAGACTGTGGCATGTTTGAAGGCAGAAGGGAAAGAGCCAGTAGAGAGGGCGAGGTTGATGATGTGCAGGAAGGAAGGGGCGACAGTGGGAGTAATGGAGGTGAGGAGGCGGGAAGGAATGGGATCAAGGGGACAAGTGGAAGGCTTGGAGGAGGCGAGCAGAGAGGAGATTTCCTTAAGGGAGGCAGGGGAGAAGGAGGGGGAGGAGGGAGAGGGGTGGGAGTGGGAAGAGAGGAGTGGGAAGCGATGTCGAGGCGGATCTTGTCTATCTTGGAGGTGAAGAAGGAGGCAAGATCCTGAGCAGAAAGGGAAGAAGGAGGGGGAGGACAGGGAGGCTTGAGGAGGGAGTCAAAGGTAGAGAACAGGCGGTGAGGGTCCCGAGAACAGGACTCAATGCGGGAGACATAGTAGCTGCTATGTAGTCACTACTTGTCCCTCACTCACGGTGTAAATCCACATAATATTGGGCTGCCATGATGCAGAGCACTTGCACGCAGTTGTGATGAGGTCTTTTAGGGGACCTCATGATAACTACGTGCAAGCAGGGAAGAAGGGTGGCTAGAAGCTACAGTGTAGAGTGGAGCAAGTTCTCGTCCTACCATAACTTCTAACAAAAGTGGTGGCAGAACAGACCCGGGACTTCTCCCACACTGACTTCATAGGGCCCTGAGTCCATTCTACATTGCTACTTGTTGCTGCTGCAACAAGGATTTCATCTAGAGAACATCTGTTGATGTTTGTCTGTTGATTTTGTCTGCAGAAGAGAGGCTGGAGAAGAATGAAGAGGCAGCCCTCCTGTCCTGGGAGATGTACCTGAAGGAGAACTACCTGCAGCACCAACAGTGCCAGCAGAAGCAGAACATGGAGCAGAGAGTTAGGGACATCACAGAAAGGTGCCAGGAGGGCATTGCTGATTTTGATAGTGGTGGTGCTGGTCTGGGAAAGATCCCTGGTCCTGGGTACCTTGGGGGCAGCCCTGGAACTCCTGAGTTTAGACAGCTGTGCTTCTTCCTGCCATACCTCTTGCAAAGACCTGTGCCTGCCCAGTGCATATCGGCTGGTCAGTGGCACAGCTCTATATACCTCTCTGGCCATAGGCCTATCTGATGAGGAGTGGAATTCACTTGTGTCCAGGGTCTGAAGTGCAGGGTGGCCTGTCTCACCAAATGGGGCTGCAGTGACCCCAGAGCAGTGGCACTCTAAAACCATCCTAATTGTCTGTGTTACTTTATAGGAACCCATGCCTTGGTGCCCTGGCCCCTCCTGTATCCACTGCTCTTTCCTTTTAATGTCCCAGCTGCCCTTGGGACATCTGCACTTCACAACCAAGGGGAAGGGCCCTGCTGCTGCTCACTCCATCCCCCCTCCCCACTGTTCCCTCCATGGGTGAGTCTCTAGTCCTCTCTTTCAGAGTGGAAGGAATGGCAGAGCTGCTGGACCTGGACCGGGTGAAACGGACAGAGTTGGTGGAGCAGCGGCTGGTGTATCTAGAGGAGCAGGTGAGTTATGTCTATCCATACAGTGCTGCGTACGACTGGTAGCGCTATGGAAATGAAAGCAGTAGTAGTAGGTCCAGTCCAGTAACTACTCCACAGATGGGCTCATATAGGGAAAAGGGAACGACATGCCCAGGATCTAGTGGGAGAGAGTGCAGGATCAGCTGACTTGTTGAGAGGTCAGGGGAGGGAGCTGGTACAGGACCAGATTACCCTGTCTTATTGTCTGAGTAGCTCTGGTCATTGAACGTATGTTCAGGCAAAGTAACGTCTCTCTTAACCCCAGCTCTGGACAAAGGCCGTGCTTCCATAGCAGTGCATTCAACTAGGGCAACATTCCAGTTCCTGTGAAGTTCCCATATTCACTGTAAATAAATAAATAAATAAATTTAAATCCTAAATTCTGCAAGTTTTTCACTGCAAGCATAAAAATATGAATAATTTCCTTATTTTATTTATTTATTTAAATGTATATGCTGCCCTTTCCTGGAGGCTCAGGATGGCTCACAAATAATAAAAACATTAAAAACCAATACAAAAAAACCTTAAACCTCCCAAACCACCCACACACCCCACAAGCCCCTCCAATACTACCTCTCCACCCCATACCCAACCCCCTATAGCCCAACCCCAAAATCACCTCAGCCCCTATCCCCATCCACCAAATGGCTTTTCAAAAAGAAAAGTCTTGCACCACC
Organism: Sphenodon punctatus; assembly: GCA_003113815.1. NCBI lineage: Eukaryota > Metazoa > Chordata > Lepidosauria > Sphenodontia > Sphenodontidae > Sphenodon > Sphenodon punctatus. Next base: position 185,447 of record QEPC01008833.1, read on the forward strand.
TCCGGAAGATGCCCAGGCCTGCGCTCAAACGAACCTGCAGGAGAAGGGAGTTCCCAAGCAATAGGGCAGCAACTGAGAATGCTTGCCAGTCCCTGTGAGCCCTTGTTGTATTAACAAGGCTAATAGATGGAACCCACAGTGAGGCGCTCCCATAATTATGCATATTTATTTATGAAAATTTACTTCCCACTAGGAATAAACAACACACTTCTTTTGCCCCCAGCCCTATACTACCACAGCAATACACAGAAAAAGCTCACATATACCACATCTACAAAAACAAGCAATAAATAGCACCCCCAGCACAAAAACAGCCCTCTCCTCCACATATCCTAGCAACACACCCTTGTCCACCCACACACTGCTCCCTCCCCACATACTCCAGCAACACCCCTACCTCACTCCACATACAAACAGAAGCTACATCATGTACTCCCCGCCCCCTAGAGAAACAGAGCCAAGATTAGGTCACCCATGAGCTGTCTCTCCTCAGCACGGGAAGGAAGGGTGGTAAGCTAGGCTACGGCAGCTTCTATACAGCCTGCTGGGCTGAGGTGGTCCCTCCTTTTCAGCAGAGAACAGCAAGGGGTGCCTCTCCCTCCTCAACAACAACAACAACAACAACAAAGGAGTTCTTAGAAAAGCAATAAGCTTTTTACCTGAGAGGCAACTGACAAGGCTTTTTGAGAAGCAAAGGGGCCATTCAAAAACAGTTAAAGCTAATCACGGTGGAGCTCAACTGTTGCTGAGGGATATTGGTGGTGCAGTGTCTCCCCTGGGAAGCTGCTCTCTGCCCGAGTGCCCTCTCAGAATGCGACGCTGGCCGAAAGGGTTCCTTTTGTCTGCAACACTCTGAACTCACTGTGAGACTGAGCACCCCCTGACCTGCCTCCCAGAGCTTGGGAATGAGGCATCAGATGAGCCATCAGCTCTCCTGCCCCTGCCATGCTGGCTGGGCCTGGGCAGGAGCTGCAATGGCATGGCATGGTGGGGGCATTCACTGCTCTGTTTGGCTGGTTTGCTGCATAGATGTTCCAGTCAGCCAAAGCCCTGAGATGGATTGTCCAATCGTTGTGCCGCAGTGGGTTTGGTTCAGAGGAAGAGGCTCCTGCCATAGGTACGTCCAGGGGCTACTAGCAGCAAATGTGTGAAACTGAGAGGGGGGGAAATGTTACCTTTTGCCAAACGTGCCCGCTGGCCTCTCCCCCTGATGCCAAGGCTCCAGACAAAGAGCCCCTTTAGTGGGGGTTGGTTCTATAAACGCCATCACTGTCCAGCTCTGCTCAGGTACCTAGCTTGCTTCTCTGTCTGCCTCCTGCCCACAGTTTCCAGACGAGCAGTTCCACTCCCCAGGGATGGCTGGCTGTGATTTGGCTCCTAGTGTCTGGATGAGACTGTCACCCCCATCACTTCACCAACTCAGCCTGCCAGCCTGTGCCTACCAGCAATGGAAGGCCAGACTGACCCACTTGTATTAGGCAGTGGTAAAAACAAGAAGCCTTTTGCTGAAATATTTCACCACAAGCAAACTTTACAGACAGTGCCTGCCACTACAAAGTGAGCTGGGGAGCAGAGGCTGACCTCAAATGGAGTCTTGCTTTTAACTTCAGAGGGCATTAGGCCAGGTAGTGCAGCTCTGCTGGGAGATCTGCCTGATGCTAGCAGCAGGAGGCTGTGTCCAGCTTTAACCCCAGCAGCCCTTGGATCTCTGGGTTCTTCTTTCCTTGCGGGATCTGTCTCTCTCTCTCTCTCAGTTCCCAGCAAAGCCCCAGAGATTAAGGAGTATGATGCAGAGGAGGCACCAGAGGCTTTGCAGGTCCTGTGCCATGTGAATGCCCGGAATCTCCCATACCCCAGCTCCAGCATCGCCCGCTTCCCTGTGCCGGATGAGAAGGTGCCGTGGAAGGTAGGAGACCTAACTTGAGAGCAAAGCCCAGGCTCTAGCACTCATACTGGACTCTGGGGATGTGTTGCTGGAGGTGGCAGGGGCTGGTAGCTGCGCATGGACTGTGATTTGGAAACCCCAAGTTCCCCTCCTGATACTGTGACTCATCAAGAGGCTCTGGCAAGTCATTGAGGCCATGGATTTCAAACTCGGTGGGCACCTAAAGTTAGCTGACAAAATCAGGGGTTGGGTAACCTCGGTGGAATGAAGGTCCTGATCTAGATTTCAGGTGCTTTTAAATGAGCACTCGCAAGGTAGTGAGACTGTCATCTCACTACCTTGAAAGACGGCAGATTGCTGATGCGGATGTGAGGGGGAAGAATTCCAGGGCCGGTGTGATGCGGGAAAGACGCGGCTGCAAACCGCGTGATGCATTTAAACAAACAGGAAGAAAGGCGGCTGTTTAGAGGATCAGCATTTAAACAAACAGGAAGAAAAACGGATTTAGAGGATCAGCTGCAAATTTTGTCTCATTTAAAAGCACCCTTAGAGACCAGCCTAGCTTTTGCCTCCATTCCTAAGCTCCTTGGGTCCCTTCCCAGGCTGACATGCTTTCTTTCATACGCTGGAGAATGCAGGGCCAGGATGTGATCTATTTGCCCAGTGCCTTTAGGGTCCTCTCCAGTGCTCTGTGATTTTGTTCCCACTCCCTGCTAGCATCATGCCCTGTCTCACGGTGACCTGGTGTGCTAGCCCTGAAGCCCAGAGGAGAGAGCCTACATTCCTAGATCTAAGGAAATGGTTTCTCCCTGAGCACAAATCCCTTAGGCAGGCATTGCTCCACCCCAGTGAGGGGTGGGGTAGGGTTAGAGTAGGGAGAGGAGAGAATTTGGCTCCTTGGCTGGTATCTCTGCATAGTCAAGCTCAGCGGGCCGGTCCTTGGCTTTGCCTAATAGACAGGGTGGCAAGATATCCAAGTTTTAAAGGTCACTTTTAAGAAATTCAGGTTGCAGGGCTGCATTGGCTACACTGCAGCCCTGCAACCTGTATTTCTCATGTGTCCTTTAAAACGTGTATAACTGGCCACCCTACCAATAGCATGTGTGCTGAAACAGGGTTGAGGCTCTCGGGGAACTGGTGACAGTTCTGGCCCAGGGCCCCAGTCTGAAACCCTGGGTAGTGTAGAATAGGCTGTGCACCAGCTAAGCATATGGTCCCCTCTCTATCTCCTCCTTGTGCCCCGGGGCTGTGAGCAGAGGGATGTCTCAGGCCTCCAACACCTTGGCTGCCCGCTGGGGCTCCACTGGCTGAGTGGTGCAACGGGGATCCACCCCAGCCTCTCTGCTTTGCTTCTGCCTGATCTCCCAGTGAGAATGTCCCGGATGTCAGACCCCAGGGGAGCTTGCATGCAGGCTGTGGGCTCCATCCTGCTCTCCCTGGAGGCAGTGGCAACACCCTTGTGGGCTCCCACAGGTCCAGGATGGGGTGTGAAGAGCGACTGTTTCCTGGGTTAATTGACATCACTTCATCATCTAGTCTGTGAGCCCTAGCTCCTGAAAATCTAGCCCTGCAGAACTTTCTGAGTGTGTGAGCTATTAGGGAGATGCTCCAGGGCTGCCTCAGAGAGGGGACTCCCAGATTGGGCTCTCGGGGAATTCCACTGTCCCCTCAGCTGTTTAGTTTCCCCAGCTGCCCACAGAGCAATGCTGGGATATACTGCTGCACTGGGTGGGAGCCGGGGCACTGACACCTGGACTCAGTCAGGGACTCTTCCAATGAGCTGTGTTTAAAACAGGATTCTTTGCTTGGCAGGTGGAATTTCTGATCTACAGCCCACCTTTCTACTCAGCTGACAAGATGGAGACATCCATGTCTCAACCCCTGAGAGAGTGAGTGTGCCCTCTTGCTTTCTCCCTTGTGTCTGTCACTCTCTTTCCCTCCCATGGCTGTCTTTCTCCACACCATCTCCGTTTGTGTTCGTGACCATCCCCAACCACCGACAAGTTGCAGGCCGAGGGGATCAGTCTCTCTCTTCTGTTTTTCAGCTCATTGGAGTCTCTTTCAAAAATAAACTATAACACTATGGATGGCAAGATCAACCGGGAGAGCTTCCATGGCACCTACATGGTTCAGGATGGGCTGCCACGGTGAGTGATTCAACAGGGGCATCAAGAGGTAGGAATGTTTGTTTGCACTGGTTTTACTTTATTACGCTTTTGAACAGTTGTTTGATTCTTTCAGTTTTTCAGGGTGAAAGCTCTAGCAATCTCCAAAGGGAAGGAAAGTTCTTTTCATTATTCTGTAGGGTTGTCTTAGGCTGCTTTTAGACGAGCGTGCAGTGCACTCGCGCGGGGTTTCAAAAACCCTGCAAGGAGAGATTACATGTGACACCGCCGGCAATTGCGCACCAAATACGGCACCACGCATTCTTTTCAAGCTGCAAATTACCTACCTCAATCAGGCTCCCGGTCAGTTCACGGCTTGAAAGGAATGTGCGGCGCCGTATCAGGTGCGCGATTGCTGGCGGCATCACGTGTAATCTCTCCTCGCGGGGTTTTTGAAACCCCTCGTGAGCGCACAACATGATCGTCTAAAAGTGGCCTTAGAGCCCTCCAGCACCTTCTGGGTGACACTGATCATTAAATACCCTGAATGTCAACCATGGAACCATTTGGTTCCATCCTAATGGCCATTAGGTTCCAAAGAAAAGCAGAACCAGGGGAAAGTAAAGGGATAACAACATCCACGTGGCTATTTCTTTGCCAGGAACCCCATGGGAAGGACGGGTTTACATGGTCAAGGAATCCTGCGCTTCTTTGGACCAAACCACGCACTGCACCCAGTTGTGACACGGTGAGTAGCAGGAGTGCAGTGTGCTATGGAATGTGGCAGTCCCTTGCTGGGAGCAAGGCCCTGATGAGCTAGGAGACCTGATTAGAGGTGCAAATGTCTAGCACAACTCCCCTTCCCCTTCCAAGGGATAGGGAACAGCCTGCTCTCGCCCCTTTAGTTAGGGAACTGTTAGAGGCAATAGCATTTTCCACTACGCTGACATGAGAGTCAGTCAGCCCATTTTTCATTTGCATTTCTTACATTGATAATTTGGCACTTAGCGTAAAGCAGAAGTGCAGACCACTTCCATCCAGCCCGCTGTCTTGCCTTCAGTGAAGCCCGCCTTCCATTTCTCCTGCAGGCTGCCATGAAAATGAAAAAACTTTAAAAAGGGAAGCTACTGGGAGTCAAGCAGTACCCTGGGTAGAGCCCCACAGAGCACTTTTCATGTGGCTACACCCCCCCACGCAGTGCACTCTTTGGGGGTGGGTCCCAAGTCTGGAATATGCTGAATTAGGGCATGGCCATGCCAGGAGTGCTTTTCAAGGGCGGGGCCCCAGACCAGGGCACTCCTAGTGTAGCCATGCACCCCCTGCAGAATGCCCTGACTCATGTAGCTTTAGGAACATCTGGATCCAGCCTGGGGTGAGAAGAAAGTTTCCCACCCCTGCTGTAAAGAGTCCTGTATATTTGCAAAACACTTTACAACCTTAACTTACTCATGTTTCATACAGAGACCACAGTCCCATTTACTCCAGAGTAATACCATTGGCCGCAATTCAATGCTGTGCGGATCCCAAGCCGCATGCGCATGCGTGTGCGTGCACACAGTTTGTGTGCAGCATCATGTGCGGTCAATGTGGCTCTGCATGGATTCTGTGTGCGCTGCGGTGCGTGCACACACGCAGCTCTGCGCAGGATCCACACAGCATGGGATTGCAACCAAAGACTTTAATTGGACTACTCTCACATAAGTGGTCTGAGCCAGAGGGGAGGTGGCTTACTCAAGGCCACACTGCAAGTCAGTGGCAGAGTCAGGATTATCTCCTGGGTGTCTCTGGTGCTCGGTCCATGCTAGAGACTTGGCCCTTATTTAGCCCCTTAGGTCAGGAGACTCACATTCCTTTCTTACTCTGGAAAGAAGAGTTGTTGATCTTGCAGTGCTGACGTGTGTTCCAGTGGATCTCAGAGCAAAAACCAGGAATCTGGGATCATGTCACTAGGAATACAAAGATGGGAAGGGTGGGAGACTGGGATCGCCTGTTCTCATTGCAGCCTTAATGGCCACTGACCTGCACAGCTCTAGTCCTACCATGGTGTAACACACACTGCTTTCTCTCTCTTTCCTTTCTAGCTGGAGGAGGAACGTGGATGGATCCATTTACAGAAAAAGCTTAAAGAAAATGCTGGAAGTCTTAGTTGTCAAATATCCCATGTCCGATTACTGGGCCTTACCTGGGGTAAGTGGCCGGTGGTCTGGCCTGGGTTTGAATGGGCTGGAAGTTATTTACCCTAGCAAACAATACTAGAACATAACACTGACTGGTGGCAAATTTAAAACTAACAAAAGAAAGTAGTTTTTCACTCAATGTACAATTATCTCATGGAACTTGTTATCAGAAGATGTTAAAGGCCAGCAGCATAGATGGGTTTAAACAGCAATTGGATATGTTCTTGGCTGACAGGTCCATAAATGGCTTTTAGTCAAACAAGTTAAGGGACTCAGCTTTGGACTGTTGGGAGCTGGGAGTAAATAGCAGGGAATCGATCACACTATTATGATCTGTTTTGTACTCGCTGAAGCGACCAACAATGGCCACTGTCAGAGACAGGATGCTGGGCTCAATGGAGCATTCTATGTTTTTAGGTGCGTATGAAGCTGCATATACTGGTCTCTGTAAGTGCTGCCAGAGTCAGGACCATGTTCCCTACCGTGGGGCTTCCCAGTGGGTTTGGGTCTCATCTCCTCTACCCACCAGCCTCATTGGCACACAGCAACAATCCAACAGCCCCCCTGTTAGAGTAGCCTGCACTCTCTCACTTAGATGCCTGCTTCTTTTAGCCTGGCTAAGCCTCAGTCAAATCCTGCAGCAGTGAGTAGAAAAAGTTAACTGTACTTTGTGCATCACTAACTTGCTAGTCAATATGTGCTCCACATTCCGCTCTGTGCCCATCAGAGGTGATGTGAATACTTCTGTGAAGTATCCCACAGAAAGTGGACTACTTCCCTTGTTTTTTGGTGAGGTCCCTTAGCTGAGTTCCCATTTCCAATGAGGGAATCTTAGGGAGTGCTGTGAGGTAGAGGGATGGGCTGCCTCTCCACATTTAGTTCACTCTCCTGTCCCCTTAACTGTGCCTCCCTCCCCCACATTCAGTGCTCATGCATTGCCTGTGGTGCCCAATGCAGGGTGTTTTGAGACAAGTGCCTCCCCATGCATTACCCCTGGTTACCCATGGGAACCAGTGGGTAATGTGTAGGTGAAGAGGTGCTTGTCTGAAAACACCCGCAGAGCGGGATGAGGTTGCTATAGGTCTCTATGTGAGGGCCTGGCAGAGGTGCAGATAGATTTGAATGGGCTCATGTGCAAGAAATGAACTTGGGCCCTACCATCACCCCCTATCATCATCAGATTCTCTGTCCCACCCCACTCCTGACACCACAGCATCTCTTCATCACTCTGCTTGCTGCGCCTGAGCCGGGGGTAGCTAGGTTGGAATGGGCCCAGGTGCAAGAAATGGACTGGGGGGGGGGGCATTACCATCCTGTCCACCCCCTCCCTTCCTTCTTCCCCCCAGTACCTCTCCCTCCCTCCACTTGCTGCACCTGAGCCCTAGAGGCTGCGGTTGCGCTGCCTGCTTTGTGCTGCCACTGGTGCTTGTCTATCCTCTGCAGCCCATGGCAGGCACGTCCATTTCTGCTCAGCCCAGTCTCCACCTGGTTGCACCGCAACAGAACAGAATTTGTGCCCCCCAGCTTGGGCCCTCTTATACCTGTGATAGCTATGCACCTGGGGCCTGGCTCCTTGGCTCAAGCTGCAAAGCCTAGTGGAGGTGCCCCAGCTCTGTCCCTAGAACCATGCTTTCCTGTCTATCTGAGCAATCTGTACTGAGGAGGCCTGAAGGCCTGGCCACAGGAAAACCAATGGGGTGGCCTGTGCAGGAGCCAATTGAGCTTTAACTCTCATAGTTGAGCCTGTGAGATCTGGGGTGTTGCTTGCATCAGGTAAGCCCCTTTAGCTGCCATTTGCCATGATTTGTTGGGATGCTTTGTTCTGTGCAGGGGTCACTGGAGCCGGGAGAGGTGCTGCCCCACAAGCTGAAGCGGGTCCTGAGGCGCGAGTTCTGGCTCCAGTTTCAAAAGCTGCTGAACCAGGGTACTGAGGTATGTAGGGCACTCACTGAGCATGCAGAAGGAGGAGAGGAGAGCAGGCATTACCCAGACCCTCCCAGGGTGGTGATGAGACTGTGGAGACTGATGGCTACTGGTGCAGAGAATGGCATGTCTGGATCAGTAACTACTGGGCAATGAGGAGCTGAGCTGGGACCAGCTCCAAGAGTGCAGCAGCCCCAATGGCTACTAGAAGAGCCCGGAAATGGGCCCTCTCTGTAGCAGGGTCACAACAGAGAGTCTAAACAAGGAGGCCAGGGCATCCTGGCCATGTCTTGACCATGCTTGTAGTCCCCACAGCACCTGCTCCTTGTCCCTCCTCCACCCCACAGGTGCTCCCCATGGGGTGGAGTGCACTATTGGGGAAGGGACAAGGAATGCAAGACATGAGCAGAAGCCAGCGCTGCCCGGTGGGACAGCTCATGGTCTTGGCCAAGCTGGTGCTTTGCATAGTACTTGGCTGCGATTAATGTTTCCAGACTCATGCTGAGCCTGCACAAAACCTCGGCAACTCCTACTGGCACCACCGGGCTTGGGATTGGATCACTTTGTTGCAGTGGGGCAACCAGGCCACTAGGCCTCGGAGAGGGCTGCTTTATTTTCGCTTTCTGCCATCAGAGATAAGTGAGTGGGGAGTAGAGTGCATCCCTACCACTGTTCCTTCTGCCCTTCCCAGATCTACAAAGGATACATAGATGACCCCAGGAACACAGACAATGCATGGATAGAGACGGTCGCCATCAATGTTCACTTTGAAGACCAGCACGATGTGGAAATGAAGCGCATGAATTCAGTAAGTGCTGTGGGAGAGAGCATAGGACAGAACAGATGTTTTGCCTAGACAAGGCTGGTCTTAGAATTTGTGGGGCCCACGGTGAAAATAAAATGTGAGGGTCCCATGGCCCTGACTTCCATAGCTCCACCCCTTTAACAATTGACTGTTTGGTGTTTTGCTTACAAAAACAAAGTGTCGTACCTTTTCACACATGCATGTGCACACACAGGGTTTCCCATGAACACAAACACACACAAGCTCACTCTCTCCCTTTCACTCACTCACACACATCACTGACAGGCCCTGGGGATTCAGGGATCGGTGATTTATTGAAGGTGATGAGGGGGGCAAGAAGCAGTCACCCTTGGGGTTGAGAGTTGCGGGTGAGGAGAAAGTCCCACAGAAATAGCCTGTCCTGGGGCCTCAAGTGTGTTGGATCTAAGGCTACCAGGATTGGTGTCCCTGTGGGGACTGCTCTGACCATGAGGTCCAGGCCACGGCCCCTACTGGCCTTGCTTAAGAACAGCCCTGTGCCTGGAACCCAACTGCAGTTGCTGGTGAATCCCCATTGACTCCATGGAGTCCCCTGGGCCATAGGGCTGCCATGGGGGCTCATGATCTGGTGGCCACTCTAGCCTGGTCCTCATTCGGCAGCATGAATGGGGCAGGAAAGAAAAGGGCCATGGCTTGGACCCCACAGGTAAGGAGGGGTCTGGTAGAAACTAGGTTTTGGTCCTAGGGAATCTGCAGGGCTGGAGAGCGGTGGAGAGGTCAGGGGAAGAGCAAGTGGAGTGTGCAAAGAGAGATCAAGATGGGGAAGAGAAGGGACACAGACCAGGGAATGAGTAGGGATTGAGAAGAGGGGTTCCTGTTACTGCTTAGTGTAGGGGTTCCAGGATGCCATGACAAGTGTCTGCAACTACAGCCAAGTGTGATTTTTGTCCCCACCAATTAATTGCCAAATTAGATATAAAATGCTAATAATAGAAGCCATGAGAGAATTTGAGGAGCGACTAGCTGAAGATGCAAAAAATAATAATGAAAACTTTTTAAAGTACATTAGAAGCAAGAAGCCTGCTGGAGAGTCAGTTGGGCCATTAGATGACCAGGGGGTGGAATTGGCTCTCAGGGAGGATAAGAACACTGCAGAGAAGATGAATGAATTCTTTACTTCAGTCTTCACCGCTGAGGATGTTGGGGAGATACCCATGCCGGACCAAGTTTTTGAAAGTGAAGGAATCAAAACTGTCACAAATAAGTGTGATTCTGGAAGAGGTTCTAGAACAAACTGACTAAATAGTAACAAATCATCAGGATCAGATGGTATTCATCCCAGAGTTCTGACGGAACTCAGATATGAAATTGCAGGCCTACTATTGACAATTTGTAAACTATCACTAAAATCTGCTACTGTACCAGAGGATTGGAAGGTAGCAAATGTAACGCCAATATTTAAAAAGGGATCCAGAGGTGATCTTGGAAACTACAGAATGGTGAGCCTGACATCAGTGCTGGGCAAACTGGTGGAAATGATTGTTTAGAACAGAATTACTGAGCATATTTATAAACATGCCATAATGGGGAAGAGGCATAATGGATTTAAGAAAGGGAAGCCATGGCTCACTAATCTATTGGAATTTTTTGAGGGTGTAAATAAGCACGTGCATACAGGTGAGCCAGTCGATATAGTGTATCTGGACTTTCAGAAGGCATTTGATAAGGTCCCTCATAAGAAACTCTTGAAGAAATTAAAGTCCTGGGATAAGAGGCAGTGACCTATTTTGGGGGTTAAAAGATAGGTAACTGGTTAAAAGATAGGTAACAAAGTAGGATTAAATGATCAGATTTCACAGTGGAGAGAAGTAACTAGTGGAGTGCCCAGGGATCTGTACTAGGACCGGTGTTGTTTAATATATTTATTAATGATCTGGAGAAGGGAGTAATTTGCAGATGACACAAAATTATTATTCAAGGTAGTTAAAACTCGAGCGGACTGTGAAGAATTGCAGGAGGATCTTGTGAGACTGGGTGCCTGGGCATCTAAATGGCAGATTAAATTTAATGTGGACAAGTGCAAAGTGATGCACATAGGGAAAAATAACCCAAACTATATGTATATAATGCTGGATTCTAAATTAGGAGTTACCATTCAGGAAAAGGATCTTGGAGTCATTGTGGAAAACACATCGAAATCCTCCGCTCAGTGTGCGGCGGTGGTCAAAAAAGCAAAAAGAATGTTAGGAATCATTTGGGAAAGGGCTAGAGAATTTGGAAAGGGCTGCCTGGACATCTAAATGGCAGATGAGATTTAATGTGGACAAGTGCAAAGTGATGCACATTGGGAAAAATAATCCAAATTATGAGTACACAATGCTGGGTACTAAGCTAGGAGTTACCACTCAGGAAAAGGATCTGGGCGTGATTGTGGATAATACACTGAAATCCTCAGCCCAGTGTGC
>QEPC01008833.1:196885-216446 GCA_003113815.1 Sphenodon punctatus
GAATTTACTGCCAGGGGAGGTGGTCAAGGCCAGCAGTATAGCTGAGTTTAAAAGAGGTTTGGACAAGTTTCTGGAAGATAGTTCCATTAGCAGCTATTAGCCAGATAGGATTGGGGAACAAAACCCTTTACTGTCAGGAGCCTGGGAATGACCCACAGGGAATGGATAGTACAGTGACCTGTTGGGTGCTTCTCCCAGGCCCCCATGACTGGCCACTGTCGGAGGCAGGATGCTGGGCTCGATGGACCATTGGTCTGACCCAGTATGGCACTTCTTATGTTCTTATGAATAAAACTGAAATTATCGTAATGCCTCTATATAGATCTATGGTACGACCGCACCTGGAATATTGTGTGCAGTTCTGGTCGTCCCATCTCAAAAAAGATATAGTAGAACTAGAAAAGGTACAGAGAAGGGCAACAAAAATGATCAAGGGTATGGAACGACTCTTGTATAAAAAGAGGCTTGATAGATTGGGGTTTTTCAGTTTGGACAAGGGATGACTGAGAAGGGGATAGGATAGAAGTTTTTAAAATCATGAGTGATGTGGAACATATACGTATGAAGCTGTTATTTACCCTCTCAATAGCACTAGAACAAGGGGACACTCCATGAAATTAACTGGCAGCAGATTTAAAACAAATAAGAAAATCTATTCTTTCACCCAGCACACAATTAACTTGTAGAATTTACTGCCAGAGGAAGTGCTCAAGGCCAGTAGTGTAACTAGTTTTAAAAAGGGATTGAATAAGTTCTTGGAGCGTAGGTCCATTAATGGCTATTAGTCAAGTAGGTTTTGGGGGTGTAACCTCTTACTGTTGGGGGCTGGAACAACAGGGAATGGATTCCTCATTGTGACCTGTTGTGTACTTGCTGGCGCACCCCCGGAAATGAGACACGGAGACAGAAATGGATTTAAATGGCTGCACTCTTTAATCCAATCAGAGTGAGAAAGTTGGTGATATTGCTACTAAGCAATCCTGGGTCCAGTATTTTAACCTCATAAACCTTGCCAACGTTAAAACAGGTGACTTTACCAAACTTCCCCTTCAAACAGTTCCCTGTCCAAGGCCGAAGGGGAAACTATTTGCCGGTGTGGACACGAGTAAGGAGAATGGCATCATTAAGTTCGAGGGCCATGCTTGCCCTTTCCCCCGCTTGACACCCCTCCCAGAGGCACAATCCCAGTGCTAGCCATGCCCTGCTAATCACCAGGAATCGCACCCCCATCTCTTATGGAGATGACTCTTACTTTATCCTAAAACTACCTAACCTACAACCTGTTAACCATACTGGACCCCCGCCACCAGGATGGTGCAACCCTTTTAGATTGCACCCTCCCCACCAACCCTCACTCAAATCAAGTTCCTCAACTCCGCGGCTAAAGTAGCTAAATAAAACATGTTACCCTGCCTGGCTAAATGAACCCCATCCTTCAAAAATAAGTCTGACCGCCAGTGAGTCAGATACTCGTGCCGGATACAGCTTTCACCTAAACCCAACCACCATTTGGTAATCTCCCGATTGACGTTCTTCCTGGCCTTATCAATTTTCTTAGGATTCACCTTGTTGCCCCAATTTAACCATGGGAGCAAGCATGTCCATAATACTCTAGCCCCTTGATAAATTCCTTTAATCCTTAACATGTCATTTTTTATTCTAATTATTAAGTTAACCCCCTTAGTTACCCTCAAATCATTCTCTCCCAAGTGAACAAGTATAATTTGGGGCTGTGGTTGGTGTTTCATTTTTGTTAACATTGGGACCAACTCTTCCCATCTCATGCCCCCACGGCCCAGCCAGATTATCTTAGCTCTGCCTGCGAGGCCCAGTTGTGTCCCCCCCTTGTGTGTGTTGGGCTGCCTCTTCAGCCCGGTGGACCAAACTGTGGCCAACAATCCATACCACTTTCTTGTGTCCTTGATGGTACCTGAGGCCTAGGAGGATGCAAAAAACAGACACGTTAGATAATAGGAAAAGGTTGAATGTACCTCTGGAAGGCACTAGAGCGCCATCTCCACACAGCTCTAATGTCCCACTCAGTCATTCCTACAGCTGCAGCTGTGGTTACAGCCCCGATCCTAAATGAGTGTGATCCATATATCTCGACAGGGAGGCCCACTGTCGACAACACCCTTTTTAATACCACAGTTAACTGATGTTGGGTCAAAGGGGTTCCATTACCGTGAATAAAAAGATTGTCCCCTCCTGGGGGCCAGTAATCAAGTATTTTCTGACCATGTGTACTGGGCAAATTTCCTGTTCCCCATTCTGGTTCAGTCTCACGACGATAACGCACCCCCTTTGATCTGTTTTTGAGCACCGCAGAGTTATCTGCAACCCCTGTGAGCCAACCCCCATGTCATGTAACCCCAACGCTCTCCCTGAACGATCAAATTTACCTTCAGCCACTACTTCACTTACCCTAAAAGCCCCAAAAAACATAACCTTGGACACGGTTGAGAACAATAAAACCTCGTACTTATTAAAACAAATCCCCGGCAGTGCCTTGCAGATTGCTTTCAATATCGGGAGGGAGATAGGGGCCCTCCTATCGTTGTGTTGCTCAGATTCCCTGGCCCAACTTTCAATCATTCTCTTCGCAAAGAAGCCCTTAGCGGGGGGGGGGCTTCTAAACGACTCACGAATGCAAGGGCAGCCACCTTACCTGCTATAGTCCTGCTTGCTAACCCCTTGGTCCTCAAGTGCAGAACAAAATTGCAACAATTCCTCTTCCGGGATAGGGAAGTCCAACCCTGGCTGTTTTTAAACCCCTGAAATTTCACAAAGGCCCTCTCATAAGCAGGCTGCGTATGGAGGGCCAGGATCCCTGCACAATCATTCTCATCTCTACCCTCCAATGCTCCAAATACCCTGGGGTAGCGGCTCTGGGTTGGGTGAGGTGTCCGGAGCTAGGTCTCAAAATCGGATCCATCTGTAAGCGAGAGAGCACATCCGCTATGTTGTTGTCAACTCCGGGGACATATCGTGCAGTGAACAGTATGTTGTGCTCCAAACATTCGTACCATTACCCGTACTAGCCTCATCATCCTGCTTGAACGGGATGACATGATGTTGAGCACATGCACTTACCACCATGTTATCGCACCAGAAAGTAACCGCCTTGTTAGCGAACTCCCCTACCCACAGTAGTATGGCCAACACTATCGGGAAAAGCTCGAGGAATGTCGGATTGCGTGTGACCTCCCCTTCCCTCCAAAAAGTTGGCCACGGAGAGGCACACCATCGACCTCTAAGGTATACACCAAAGCCCACCCCTCCGACTGAATCGGAATGCATCTGAAGCTGTTCTCCTAAACGTGTTTTAACCAGCCAAAAACTCACCCCGTTATAATCCTTGAGGAAAGCCAACCAGGTCTCTAAATCTTCCTTCATCCCCCATGTGACCCACACATGGTGGTACTGTGGGGGGCTCCCGGCTAGTGATATGTATAACCTGGATAAAAAGGCCCGCCCAGGGGCCACCACCCGGCAAGTAAAATTTAAACTGCCTACTACAGAGTGCAACGTGCGTACCGTGACCTTTTTGGCTCCCATGCACCCTAGTATCTTTTCCTTGAGGCCCTCCAGCTTTTCCTCCGGTAGGCGGGACAACATGCGTACCGTATCAATCTCTATCCCCAAATAGGTGATTCTAGTGGCCGGTCCTTCAGTCTTTTCTGGCACTAGTGGGATACCCAAGTGTGCAGCCAGGCGTGTGACTTCCGTCAACAATTGCTCACATTCCCCCGGGGTCAAAGAGGTTATGAGCAAAAAATCATCCAGATATTTTGCTACATCTCCCCTACCTATTTTCTGCCTGAAAACCCACTCCACCAGTGAGCTAAATCGCTCAAAGGCAGAGCAGGAAATTGAGCACCCCATTGGCATTGCCCTGTCGTAATAGTAGGACCCATCGAACTTCATTCCCAGGAAATGAAAACTTCCGGGATTTACAGGCAGGAGTCTAAAGGCCGATTTTACATCGCATTTTGCTAAGAGGGCACCTGGGCCTTGCCTCCTCACCCTGTTCACCACCTCATCAAATGATGTATACTGTATGGTTGCTAACTCCTTTGGTATGGCATCGTTAACTGAGCATCCCTTCGGGTGTGACAAGTGATGGATGAGTCGAAACTCACCCGGGGCCCTTTTTGGCACTATCCTCAAGGGGGATACCACAAAATGCTCAAAAAGGGGGGGTCAGAAAATGGACCTGCTATTCTCCCTTCCGCCACTTCCTTCCTGATCTTTTCCCTCACAACCGTCTCCATTCCTCTAACTGATTTTAGGTTACTATCCCCAAGGGAGATACCACAAATTGCTCAAAAGGGGGGTCAGAAAATGGGCCCACTATTCTCCCTTCCGCCACTTCCTTCCTGATCTTTTCCCTCACCACCCCCTCCATTCCCTTAACTGATTTTAGGTTAGGAGGTATACACGTCGCTTGTACCGCACCTGCCGGGATTGAGAAACCACACTTGAAACCGTTAACAACATATTCCACCTCCGCCCTGTCAGGGTGGTGGCACAAAGTCGACACCAGTCTCTGGACATTAATTGGAGTTGGGCCCCTTTCCCTTGTCAGCCCCTTGTTGGCCACCTTAGTTGTTCGAACTCGGTCCCGATCCTTGCTGGGTGCGCCTACCTCCCAATGGTTTTCCCCTGTAACAGGCGGAAACAGCATGAGCACCTCCACACAGCGAGCAGGCATGACGGAACTTACACGGACCCCAGAAACACCTCCCATTTTGGTTGTACTGCCAACAGATGGCACCTCCTCCCTTTCAACCTTCCCGCCTGTTTGGATCATTAGCTGGGGCAACTCCACCCCTTACCAATATGTGCCCGCTGTCAGTCGTGGGTGCATTGGTCATATCGACCATGCAGTCCAACCATAAGTCCTGGGCGTGGCGGTCCCAACATAAGCCAGGTGTGAAAACTGCTCTATGCCGAAAAGCCTCGTCATACCTAAGCCACGTTCCAGGAAGACCAACCCCGTATGCCCTTTTCACTATGTCAGCATACTTAAGCAGCTCTACTGCCCGCTCAGGAAACACGTCTAAGATTACCCCCAAATAAACTGAAAATGCTGAAGACCAATTTGCCCAATTCCTATGACCTTCAGTCCTCGGAACCTCTCCTTTTCTTTCTGGTCATCCTTTTCAGCCGGATCCACAATGGGATCACTGAAGAAGAGAGTGAAAATATCAATATACTCTCCCCTCCATATCTTCTCCCTGGTCACATAGGCCAGGTGTTCTCTGATGGGGGCAGAGAGTTCTGAATATTCCCCCCCTGCGGTGGGAGAGGGCGATCAGTTGCAGTGCCAATAACGTTCACGATCCCCTGAGTCTTGTGTAATCCTCTTGGCCCCAAAGTGCATCCTGGGAGGAAACCACTACCCACTGCTTGATACCCTGGGGTGGGTGGGGGAGGACTGGTGTGACCTTTACCCAGGTCCCGTTCCACCAGAGCATCTGTACAGCTTGTCGTTGACTACCCCCTTGACTGGTTTGGTTTAAGTGCCCTTGTGGATCCCCTTCAGCCCCTCCTTTTGATGTCCCCATAGTGTTCCATCTCGGGCCTCCTTGCACCCCCAAATTTCCCAACTGCTGCCACAGCTGGTGATCTGTGGATGCCAACTAGTGTGATTGTTGTTCCAAACCCTGGTCTTCCCCGGTATGCTCACCTTCACAGACCCGCCCCGTTCTGTCTGTTGGTTGCTCCAGGCCTCCTCGCCTCTGGTCCGCCATCGCATCCAACTCACGCTCCAAAGCCTGTATTCTGGCCCACATCTCTTGATCACTGCCCTCTTCACTGTCCGTGCTGTCTGCCGACCGGGGTCCGCCTGCTGGTCCTTCTTCCTCCCCTGTAGGAGCATAACGCTCTCCCCCAGACTTGTGAGGGTCCCCACCCGGAGGGGGGGCCCCATAGCTCCTAACGGGGAGGCCCTGTCCCCGTGTGGGTTGACTTGGTGGGTATGTTCCCCGTAGCCCCAGGTTCCTTGCCCTTGGGGGGGCTCGTCCCCCCGACTTGAGCCCCTTTGCCCCCCTTGTCCAGTCTGTCTGGGTAGCCCCTGTGCATCAGGGAATCCCAACTCTCCTCCCTGCCCCCAAGGTTCACTCACCCTCTGAGGGGGTGGGCAGGGGGTGGGGGGCAGTTGCTCTGTGCTCTGCCACTTCCACCTCCCGAAACCTCGCTGGAGGGGTTATCCTCCTTCCCCTTTGGTTAACCTGACAGTCCAGCTTCCCTCCCCCCCCAATTCCCCAGGGGTCCACCGGATAGTTGCTGGGCCCCGCTTCTGCCCCATCCCCCTACCTTTCCTTGCTCTGCAGGGCCACCGCTAGGACCTCACAGGCCTCTAAGCAGCTTCTCTTTTCCTTTCTCAGGGGGAGGGGTGCCTCATTCACCCCTTCTCCTCTCAGAGCCTCCTCAGTGTGCACCGCTGCTGAGCCCTTCTTGGGCTGTTTCTGCTTCGGTGCGGGGGCTTCCTTCCACTTCTGCCGCCCCATCTTCATGTCTCTCACTCCAATTTCGCCCCTTTCTACTGCGCTGTGCCCCGCTGTTGCTCACTGTCTTCAGGGACCGAGCACAGTGATTCCCTTTGAGAAGGAACGCGTGCGAGGGAAAGCGCCCCACCCCCTCTCTCCTACAGAAGGGGGAGGAAGCTCCCCCCGCGCCGCCCGATCACATCCCCGCTAGCAGGGCACCTGATTCCCCTACGCCCTATCCTGCTTCCCACAGACCAGTAGACGGGGTTTTTTCCTTAACCCCTGTGCCTTGTCTCCACCCTCATCTCCCTAACTAGGGCTGCGGCAACCCCCGCCTCCATTTTGTCGCCGGAGGGTCCTTCTTCCAAAGAGACAGATTGGCCACTGTCGGAGACAGGATGCTGCGCTTGATGAACCATTAGTCAATCAATCAATCAATCTATCTATCAATCATTCATTAAAACGTGACCAATGACCATAGGTCATTGTTCATATACAAGATACAAAAACACAGATAAAAAGTACAATAAATACAAACAGTTCAGAAATCTCGCCTCCCCTATTCCCCAAAAGAGAGGGGGAAAAGGGGGGGGGGGTTTAAACTAAAACTTCAGTTTCCTATATGCCAATCCTGCAATAAACAAAATCATACAACCAATTCCCCATTTGGTTCGCTAGTCAAAGGCTTGAACAGAAGAAATCTGTCCCTCATCTCAAGAGCCCTCAGAACCATTAGTCTGACCCAGTATGGCACGTCTTATGTTCTTATGATGAGGTGGCCATCACCAGGGAGTAGGGGTCTGGTGTATGTGCTTGCCAGGGACCAACACACGGGCATGATGGTTTATTCCACCACCCCGCATTGGAAATGACTGGTGACGTCAAGAACTGATGCCCTCTGCGTGCTGTGCAGAGCCTCTGGTAATCTGGGGACAGGTGCCAGGTCAGGGCCAGCTCCAGTGAATGCCTAGAGGTCACTGAGAGATTATGAAGGGGTGACATGGGTTTGCTGGCCCAAGAATCTGAACCTGTGCAATGCCTGGTGCCACGGAGATAGGGCTGCAGCTTGCACAGAGATTGCTCAGGGCCTTTCCAGATGCTGAATCCCAGCTTTCCTAAAACCCTTAGACAGAGAAATGGACCAGCTTTGCAGCCTGGGAAAGGATGGCGATTGGTGCTGGGGATGAGAGCCCTACTCAGACTGGAGTTACTGAGCTCTGGGTGCCAGAGCCCAACTCATTGGGTCAAACCTGGGCCCTACTACACATGTCCAAGTTCTTTTAGACCTGACCTGGCTGTGTTCCAGATAAGCAGGGTCAACGTTACCATATAGACAGCACAGGTGGCCTCCTGGGGTGGCAGGTTCTAGGGGGAAGCTCTTCCGTCCCTGATCCAGCCACTATCAAGCTCCATGGCTAGATCGGGGGTGGGAGGGAGAGCTGCCCCCTTGAAGCTGCCCTTGCAAGCCCCAGCCTCCCCCCACCTCCCATCCAGAGCTACAGTAGCTGAATTGGGGCAGGTGGGTGTGCAGAGATGGGGCCGCCTGGTGCAGCACGTTCAAGGGGTGTTCCCCCCCCCCTCCATCTGCCGCCAAGCTCCGCAGTTGGATTGGGGCAAGGGGAAAGCCACCCCCTTGAACTTGCTACCCTGGGCAGCCCTGCTTCTCCCACGTGCCACTCCTGATCCTGCCCTGGAGCTTGGAGGTGGTGGCTGAATCAGGGTGGGGGGAGGGCAGGGATACCTAGGTTGGCAATTTCCAGGGGGCAGCTCTTCTTCTCCACCACACCCAGAGCCAGCCATCACTAAGCTTTCATGGGAGGGGGCGGCAACCCCTGAGGCTGCCTAGAGCAACAGCAATAATCCTTGTGCCGCTCCTGCAGACAGGGCTGCCCCTGCTCTCTGCAGAGCCCATGCTATCAGAACACTCCATGAGGGGGGCAATGAAGAGCCCAGCCCAGCCTGAACCCAACATGCTAAAGCAGCAACTGTGACTAAGGCCCTTTTTACACAGACACACTAACACCCATAAAATGGGTGTTACATTTTATTATACATGTTGCAGGGTACCACTGCAGCCAATCACCATGGGCCCTGTACACACATGATGCCTCCACCCAGTTCCTCTCCCCACCCAGTTGGCTGGTGGGTGGGGAGCATTTCCCTGGATGGAGATGGCATCCATGGGTGGGTGTGGGTGGAGATGGGTGTTGGCCAGGAGCAAACACTCACCAGCACCCACCAAAAGTGGCATTTACACGGATGCCCCCACCCATCTCCACCCAGAGGAACTGGGTGGAGGCATCATGTGTACACAGGGCCCATGGTGATTGGCTGCAGTGGTGCCCTGCAACATGTATAATAAAATGTAACACAAATTTTATGGGTGTTAGAGCGTCTGTGTAAAAAGAACCTAACTCAACATCTACTGGGCCTGGGTCAGGCTGCAGGCCTCTAGATGGGAACGCCTGTACTCCCAAAGTCCCTAGTTGCTATGGACAGCAGACCCTGAGAGACTGTGCCTGCTTTCCTACGCCTCGCAAAGCCACCTAGGAATGCCCACAAAGGCTTCTCCCCAATCTGGGTGTTAACACAAGACATGATAACCCACCACAAGTCAGTGTTGACATGGCTGTTTACTAGGTTGTCAGCATTCATGAACATATCTTCATGTGCATGGCTTCATGTACAGCTTCTTGTCCTTAGATGTGAGGAATGCCACTGGCTAACCATCAAACCCATTTGAGACATGAAGGGTGATCCATGGAGTGGCAATTCCATGAAGGGATGGATGGATGAGCTGGATCAGGTGGTGCAAGCTCCCTGGGGCAGTCTGGGGAGACTGCTCCATGCCTTGGATGGGACAGTGAGATGTGAAAGCCTGGGCAAGCAGGCAGGGAGCAGGGAATTTGGGAGCAGGGAGGGATGGATGGATGATCAGGACTGCATGGTGCAACCTCTCTGGGGCTGCCCATGGAGGTTGCTCTGTGCCCAGGATGGAACAGTGAGATGTGATGGCCCAGGCCGGCGGGATGAACTGGTGGGAAGCATGGAACTAGAGAGTAGGGAGAGATGGATGGATGAGCCTAGGGAGGTTTCTCTATGCCCAGGATGGGACAGCTGTCGAACCGAAGCTTGTGAAATGTATGATAGGCAGTGTGTGGTGTGTGTAAAAAAACCCATCATGCAGACAGCTGGCCATTTATTAGGTTTGGCACACTAGACATGCAGATGCAGGGAACATGCATACACACTTACTCCAGCAAAGTTGTTAACAACACCCTCTGGCTTTTTCTTTCCCAGTTCCTGCAGGGTTGCGACCTGGAGGTGACCATACGCTGGCAAGTGGTGAACAAGAGGATTCCCCTTTACATAAACCACAAAGAACTCCTGCAGAAGGCCTCTGCCCTCCTGGGGACATACTACTGATACTCTGGCAGTTGCACTCCAGCTGCTCTCTGTTTCCTACGCAGAGGCTGACCCATTTGTTGAACCATGCGAAGGTTTGGTGACCTATACAAGTGGGACCTCCCTCTGAGGCCAAACTTGCTCTGCCTTGCGAAGCCAGTCAGGATCTGCCCTTTGTGGTAAAAGGCATTCATTCATCTTGCTGCCTGGAGCTGGGGATCTGGGTTCAGTTCCTAGCTCTTTGCCCATGCAGCGCCTAGCACAAGGGGTCCAATCCTGTCTAAGGCTTCCAGGAACTCCTGTGAAGTATGTAATCATTGGCATGTACATTAGCAGCACTAGCAGCAAAGTACCAATTTGGCTACCTGTGAGTCACACACTTTAGCTTTGGAAAGCGCATCGGAGCACCCACCACACTCCCCCTCTGCTGGGCATGGGCCGAGGCCAGCATGTCACTACATCCCAGGATGCCACTGAGAGGAAGAACAAAGGGCTATACACAACTTTGCTGCCGTCGCATGGAGCAATCCCCGACGTGCTCAGCTGAGGCTCAGAGCACACACGGAATCTTCTCCCAGGTTGGCACCTGTGCCCTTTCTGAACTCCTGCCTGGAAAAAAAGCAAGTCACCTCTGCCATGTGCTACAGTGCCCCCAC
This sequence comes from Sphenodon punctatus, assembly GCA_003113815.1. Lineage (NCBI taxonomy): Eukaryota > Metazoa > Chordata > Lepidosauria > Sphenodontia > Sphenodontidae > Sphenodon > Sphenodon punctatus. Next base: position 207,441 of record QEPC01008833.1, read on the forward strand.
CTGTGCATCAAGAGCACCCCAGCATGTCCCCTTCACACCCAAATGAAAGGACATTTGGGTGTGAAGATCAAGCTGAAATGAATAGTAATAAATACCAGTCAAACCCATCAGATTACCCTACCCAAACCGAGAATGGCAAAGCAGATGATAACCCACTACCAGTTTCTGTTTCTTTGGGTAGCCATTTCAGTAAGTAATTACAGGTTGGTTTGGGGTGAGGGATTTGAGTTTTCATCATTTTGGTTACATCATTTCAGCAATAGTAGCCAAATTTTTCCCAACTGCAGAAAATGATGACATGACTGAAAAAACAACCACAATTGAATACCCAAACAACCAAAATACAAATATTGGTTTCATTTTGTGAACATTATTTGGATATTTAGAGGGATGTCAAAAATGTGAATAATACTACCTGTTTCAGCTCTATTGTGAGGTTGTAGGGACAAAGTAGTGTAGAGATATCTTTTATTGGCCCAACTTAGTTTAAATTGGGCCAATAAAAGATCTCTCTACACTACTTTGTCTCTACGACCTATTTTTGGGAGCAACACAGCAAACACACTCTCTCCATTGTGAGGTGACAGAGATGTTGGATTTCCCATCCTCCCCCAGTTCCTGACTAGGAAGGAGTGGATTGCACAACTGTGTCCATCAGGCAATCACACGCATGCACCTAGATGACCAGGGAGCAACCCCCATCTAAAGTGAGGTGGGAACAGACTACCCTCCTAAACCAGCATGTAAAAATGTGGTGATGGGACAAAAATGGGGAATAGAGCCACTCCTGAGTTGCGGGGACAGGGAACAGCCCCACTCTTCATTTTGGCTTCTCATGACCACCTGGCATCCAAATCAAACTGAGTAGTTTGGGGTTTTGTTCAAAACTTTCTTCAAAACTGAAGCTCCAAATTCTTTTTGCAATTACAGTCAATTTTAAGTGTCAAAACTGAGCAAAGAGTTTTAAAATGTTGAGGTTGAACCAAATGTTTCCAAAAATGGTGCATCAAACCATTTCAAGTGCTCAAACAAAATGCTGTAGAGGGTTAACATTTAGATTTTAAACATATTTATGAAATATATATTTATACTGATGCATATAAGACAGGCTCAGTTTCAGTCTCTCATATTTTGATATTTTCTGATGGCATGGCATATTAAAAAAATGTAAAAATTGTTATTTTTCATGAGAAGTTCCAGCACTGGCAGCAGTCACCAAAGAATGAAAGTGTATGGGGTGAAGACAGGATAACACATAAACTCGCAATGGGCACACAGTCCGGCCCCCAGCCCCCTTTTAGGCCTTGTACATGCATTGTGACAGTAGAGGGTTGCACTGGAAGTGCTTTGAGCATTGCAGCCAATGTCAACATTGCATTTTTCTTTTCCTAATCAAGTTTCATTAACTAGTATCTGCTATGCTGAATAAGTGAACCTTCCTCAAAATGACATATTTCAAGTGAACTTATACTGTTTGCAAAGGGTACTAGTGTGGCAATTTATTAATACATCATTTCATTAAATAAATGAAATATTAATTAACCCACTTGCTCAGTACGTGTTGTTTTTTTAGCAACTGGTCATTACAGAAGTTCTTTAACTTCAGAACGTAGCTGTCAGTGGTGGCCCCTACTTGTTATTACTCAGAACTATATACTTGACACTTTGTAGTTTGGTCTGAGAGTGGGAATGTTAATCGAATTTGCATCATATTTGTCTGCTGCTTCCAAAATAAACACCCATGCTTCACCTCATCATTTCTGTGTCAATGAGACTGATTCCATTCATGTGGTCACTTACGCTCTGGATAGTTACATAGTCTCTGATAGATTGAAGCTAGCTTTCCATTATAAAATTAATTTACACACATGTGCATGCATGTGACATCAATACAAAACCTTCCTGCTTAAATTCCATTCATTTGATGTGATCAGCTACAATCTGGAGTCTCTGCATAGTTAGGTACTAAGTATGACAGAAGCTAGTGTCTCAGCACAATCTTAATTCATACACACAAGTCATCAATAGCAAACCATCTTGCTTGCAAACTGAAATACTTCTGTGATGGGATTTGGTTGGGACCTCTCTATCCCACTCTAGGCAAGCTGTGAGTGACTCAGTTTCCCCCACGTACAGTACAGCCTGTATCAGCTCTCTCCACCTGGGTTTGGGAAACTTTGAGGAAACAGTGATTGAGTTAACCCCTTACGGGCTGGAACAGTTCTGGAGAGAGCTGGTCTAGTAGGTGCCGTCTGAGTCACAGCTTGTCCCAGTCCCATCCCAACCTCATTTTACTAGAAAGTCTGGAGTCAAGCTGTGGAGGTATTTAGAAGATATGGGGTTCACATAATGCAGGGCTTGTAGCTTTTCTCTCACTTTTCAGCCTACTCCATTTCACTTTTGCAGCTCCCCTGCAAACTGCCTTTGATCTCAGGGCTCTGTCTTTCAGAATTTGATTTTGAGATTTCTTGGGCATTTCAGGAAGGAGAGGTGTGAGATTCCTGACCTTCGTAACAAGTATCACTGTATGTCTCGTGTGGGATAAAGGCCCTTTTTTAAGTGTGCTGTGTCTGAGGGGGTGGTCCATGAGCGCAGGGGGTGGTACAGGGGGGGCAGGTGCACACAGGCACACACACATCCCCACGCATGAAGCAACCTGCATTGCTGCCAGTTGCACCGTGCATGAGAAGGATGCATGGGTCACAGGAGCGCACCCCCACACACACACATTTACATGGGATGCTCCCACAAGTGGATGATGTGTGTCCATGCCAGGGAGCATCTCACGTAAAAAGGGCCACAAGTCCATACTAACAATGTGTGTTGCATTGGGTTTACTTAGCTGTCCAGCCAACGGGAGCTGGAGGGTAGGGATGGGACTTTTGGTTTCAGTGGGCCAACAGATCCTCACCTCCATCCTCCAAGGTCTGTAAGTATCATGCCAGGGAGAGGGAGAAATGGGACTCTGAACTGATAGGGGTGGTGAGAAAAATTGTTGGTTCTTTTTATGGATTTAATTACAAAACCATAATTAAATCCATAAAAAGCAGTAAACTGAAACCGAAACGTCCAAACCCAAAAATCAGTCCACTGTCCCACCCGTACTGGAGGGATCCCTTGCCTGCACAGAACATTCTGGGTCAGATCTGCAGTGTCTGCACAAGGGTGCAACTTTGCTAAGTGCAGCAATGGAAGTCATCTGTGCAATTGCAGCAGAGCTAGACCTGTTTCCAGGAGCTGACGGCCTGGTTTGTTACCTATGCTGGTTGGACAGTAGGACTGATTATGCTCAGACACAAATTTAACACTGGTGTAATTTACTGATCTCTGTGGAGTTATTCTCACTTCAATACAAAGGAGATGTCAAACAGAAGGGGCTAGCTACAAGCCAAGGGCCAGACACTCACCACTGTCAGAGCCACCGACCTTGGACACTGCCAAGGGCGGGGGCTCTGGGGCCCTGATGCATGCTGGAGAGCCGCTCCCTCTGCTCACAGCCACGCCACTGCACCACCCACAGCAGAAACGGCTGCAGCAGCACCAGAAGCCCCCTCACAGTGTCGGGTTGCCCAGACAACCCGATTGCATACCGGCCTCATAGATCCCCAGCCATCGACCTCACGTGGTGCGGGGTCAGTGCCTGAGCTGGTGCAGCGCTCTGCGCTGCTGCAGACACATAGGGGGGTAGAGCCAGAAGTATAAAACCCCGGCGCTGTGAGGCACACAGAGCCGGTATTCAGAGCTTGAGAAGCTGGCCCCTACTAAGCTAAGTCTGGTTTTGTCTTGTTCCCTTGTGTATAGTCTGAGAGTTATATTGGTACAATTGTTGTTGGTCCTTGTGTATTTCCCTGTGAGTGTGTGAGTGTGTGGTGAACATGAAGAGTGTCAGCCCTCCTCACCCCCTGGGGGGTCTTCCTGTCACACACACCCACAGATGTACCCCGCCAGTTCCCGCAGGCGGGCCGACGGGGAGGGGCGACCCCTTACTCTCCGGGGAAATATTCCGTGGGGTCTGATGGTAGTGTCCCTTGGACCCCGAGATGGGCTTCCCCCGCAGGCACAGGGCCTGGATCCTACCCCCCCCCTTTTAGTCCCGTGCGCCCCACCCTTCAGTCCAGGGCTCACACCCCTCTTAGTCCCGGGCTCACAACCCCCTTTCAGTCCCATGCTCTCAACCCCTTTTGTCCAGTGCTCCCCCTCCCTTTCTGCCTCCTTGTTGTCTTCGGGCTCCGTAAAGGCAGCCTACAGCCCTGCTCCCCAGTCTGGGGTCCCAGGGTACCTCCACGTCCCGTTCCTCAGCTCGTCTGCTGCCTCCTCCTCACTCTCCCATTCCTCCTCCCCCCCTGGGGTGTTTGCTGCCCTTTTGAAGGGCTCAGCCTCTCTCTGCCGTGGCCGTGCCCTTCCCTCCTTTGTCGTGGCCCCGCCCCTTTGCGTCGAGCCGTTTCCGCCTCCGCTGCCTTGCGCCGCCAGGGCTATCGCCAGCGGCCCTTCTTCCGGCCGCGGCCCGTTGCCGGCGTCGCGCTTGGTCGGGCCTGTCTCTCGCGCCGCCTCTGCCCGGTCACACTTCCCCTCTCCCTTCGAGACCGAAAGCCCTACTCCTCCCCTTTCTGGACCTAGCTCCCCTTCCCCGCAATCCCCCACTACCATCACCTATCTCCCCTTCCCCTGTGGACTGTGTGTAACTGTGGTATACATGTACAGTGAGAGGTTATACTCCCACAGAGCCCACTCTGTGCCCTACAATGATAGAGGACTGATCTCCTTGAGATCTAAGGGCCATCAAACTATCCAGATGGGCTTGTTTCCCAGGTATTCCCTAACAGAGCATGGTAAGGAGACCCTCGTGTTTGTGTGGGTTACCCCTGTGTGCTCTCACCTTTCCTTTCTCTTTCTTTCCTCCTCCCCTGTGACAACCACGGAATTAGCCCATAGTGAGAGTGGTGAGGTCTAGAACTTGAGGCGAGGCAAATTGAGGGCCGGGAGCCATCTTGTTCTTCTGACCAAAGAGGCCTGAATGAATTTGGGGTGCGGAGGTGTAAACAGCCTCTCCAGAAAAGACTTCTGGTATCAGTATGACAATTAGATGATGAATAGGACTCAAACGAGATTTCACAAAAACGAGCATTTCTGTCAAAATCCCAGTTCCCAACACCATCTCAATCCAATTGAGAACCTCTCGGTACTCTGGAATAAATTTTGTTTCCCAATTTACTGATAATTTGCTTATTGAGATCCCATTTACCGCTGTGCGGTTTACCGCTGTGCATTCATTTTCAAATCCTGTGAGGTAATACCGACACAATGCCACATTTCTTCTATCTTCTCTGTACTCCATTGTCTCTGCACTCCCTTGTATTTCCTTGGCTGCTGCACAGATTCCTTTACAAATCTGCAATCCAGTTGCAGATTGGTCCAAGCAAAGGGAACAACATAGAACAACAATTCTGATTGAGGGCACTGGAATGGAGGTTCAGTGGCACTGTGTGGGAGATTAAGGGGTGGGCTATTTGCACAGTGACTGACTCAGAAATGTAGAAACAACAAACCTGGAATCATTGTTCCCCACCTGCCCCCCTTCCTACCTTGGAGGGGGGCGGCGTATGAGGGAGTGGGGTTTGCCCCACCTGAGCTGGAGAAGACAGGCGTGAGAGTCTGTGGGTGCAGCCACAGCGTTTCTAAGCACAGGGAGCCAAGTCTCACAAGGCGAGACTTTGAAGCCACCATCTTGGGGTGCGGTTGGAAGGAGCTAGTCACGCTGAAGATGGCAAGGAGAGAGGAAGCAGGAGCTATAGCTCTGATCTCCTTGCTGGCTGACCGCCCCACCCCACCCCTCCCTCCCTGCACAGCACAGCATAGAGAGAGCTGTAGCTCCTCCACATCGTGGCAGAGGGCTGCCGCAGCACCCAGGCCCCTCCTCATACACAACAGAGCAGCCTGAGTTCCAGGCAGTAGCCCACCACACTGCCCACAAAGGAAGCACGCCATGGGGAGAAGAGGTAAGGGCCAAAACAAGCGCCCCCCGGTCGGGGACAGGGAGGATAGAAGCAGGCAGGCAGAGGCAAACCTGGTCTCCCTGCAGCAAAGAATGGGGGGCTGTGAGGGGGTCCTGAGGGACTTGACAGGATGCCAGCCCTCCCAGGAACCCCCCCATTGCTGATCAGTCAGCTGCCTGCACCAGGGGAAGCAGGGTGGCCATATCGACTGACATCCGCTCCCGGGGGATCAGGGAGGTCTCACCACCACTCCTCCCCCCCGGGGGGGGACCCAACTTCTGATGGGGGAGGGTCGCCAGGCCCCCCACAGCAGGTGGGGGGCAACTCCCCCAACAATGGGAAGAACCCCTCCCAACTCCCAGGCCGGTGGAAAGATCCTCTAGGCCTCCCGCTCGATACAGGGATGACCAGCCACTGCAGCTATGGCCAAGGCGGGATGTGAGGGCCCCCCCAGCACCCAGGCAGTGTAGGGACCCCACACTCCCTAGGTGGGTAACCCCATCAGGTACTCCCTCCCCGCCACAGCGAGGGCAATGTGATTTATCTCCTGACAGCCAAAGTGAGGAGATACCGCCCAGGCGATGCCCGTGGACTGATCCATCATGGGCTATACTTGAGCAGCTATACTTCTCCGGTAGGATGGAATCACTTGAGGTGACCGTGTGAGTGATGGCGGATATTTAGGGGTGGGACATCAGGTCAAATACCGGCTACCGGATTTACCGGTTACTGGATTTTTAAAAAACGGATTGCCGGATTTGTACCGGTTTACCGGTACCGGATTTGTTCCATTGATTTCAATGGGGAACTGTCCCCATTGAAATCAATGGGGAAAAAAACAAAAAACCTCCCCCCTCCCCCTCCCAGACTGTGCAGGTGGAAGGGGGAGCACCACCCACCCACCCTGCCCAGCCTGGATTTTTTTTTTAAATTTTTTTAACCCTAAGTCCCTACTAGTGCGGGCTCCGGGCTGCCACCAGTGACCCGGAGCCCGCACCAGCAGGTACTAGGGTGATCCCTGGGGTGGGGGATGGTTTAACACACACCCCACCCCAGGGATCACCCTACCTCCCCACCCAGGGATCACCTATGGCGGCGGTCCAACTCCGGCAGCTTCAGAGCTGGCTGTGGCTGCTGGCTTCAGCGCTACTAGGCCTTCCGGGGAAACCCGGAAGGTCACCAGAAGGCCTAGTAGCTCTGAAGCCGGCAGCCACAGCCAGCGCTGAAGCCGTCGGAGTCGGACCGCCGCCGTCCAGAGCGCAAGGTAGGCTATCCCTGGGTGGGGAGGTAGGGTGATCCCTGGGGTGGGGGGGGGTGTTAAACCACCTCCCACCCTAGGGATCACCCTAGTACAACCTACCTACCTGCTGGTGCGGGCTCTGGGTCACCGGCGGCAGCCCAGAGCCCGCACTAGCAGGGACTTCGGGGGGGAAAAAAATTTTTTAAAGCCAGGCTGGGCAGGGTGGGTGGGGGGTGTCCCCCCTTCCACCCACGCAGCCTGGACTGGGGAGGGAAAGTGGGGGGGGTTACATTGCGCCCATTCATTTGAATGGCTGCAATGTAAAAAATCCAGTACGGGGAATCTGGTAAATTACCCCGCATTACTGGGTTTAATTCGATACTGCCGGTACACCAAATACTGGGCAGTGGAAGATCCGGCATTCCCACCCCTAGCGGATAAGGATTCACACCTAAGGGAGGTGCCAGTGCACGAAGCAGAACCCGAGCCATCAACATCCTGCCTTCCCAGCCCCCAGTGCCAATGCAAGCTCCCACGACCAAGCCCAGGTAGGTGCTGCTACAACACTTCCCCACGGGAATGGGAGCTGGACAGCGGTGGGTGCTGTACTGGCCATGGACAGGGTGGCCCACCCAGGCCTCCATCACAGAAGAGGTTGGGCTGGGTTGGATCATGGGTGCCATGGCCTGAACAGCTACCCCCCAGCCCCAAGCAGGGTGCACTCACGGCCAGCTGCCATGGGGAGCAGACAAGTGTGGGCACAACTGGGGCACCATGCCACACAGTGTCAGATGGCCTGCCCAAGGGTGCAGGAGATCCCCCCATTAGCTGGTGGATATGCAGAGGTGAATGCCCCCATTGGGGCCCACCTGATGCAGGCCACCATGAACAAGATATGGAAGGGTGAATGCATCGATGTATTCTCCCTCCTCTTCAGTGACCCCATCCTGGATCATAACTCCAAGGAAGAGGGCAGGGACAAAGAGAAGTTTAAGAGGCCCAAGGCAGACTGTAATTGGTCCAACTGGTCAGTGGCCTTCTCCATACTTATGGGCGTTATGTTGCAGATGGCCCCCGAGCGTGCCACCGAACTGATTAAATATTAGGATATAGTTCGGAGGGCCTTCAACCCGGGCAATCCAGGGGCATGGCTGTGTTATGATGAGGTTTTCCGGAAAGGGGCCTCCATAACCCCAGGGCTATGTTGGGACAGGTATGCCCAGGACCCGTGGCTCGAATGCATGAGCAATGTGACCAACATTCCATGCACTAACAGAGGCCATGCCCTGGTCAGGGGCAGGGTGGTGCCCGTGAATGACCCCTTTCGGTCAGATGGGCGCTGCCCCCCCACCAAAGGGGAAACATGTTGGGAATATAATGGGGTGGAGAGCTGCGCCCACTCCCCCTGCCATTTCCAGCACACCCGTTCCCACTGCGCCAGCAATCACACAGCCTGCCACTGCAACAAAATCAGATCCCAGCCCAAGTACAAGCCACCAACCAGACAAAACCAATGGGGCCAACCACTGAGTGGCAGCAAGGGCCCCAACCCCAGTACAGCATAGGACCTTAGACAGAGCCTTACATGACTGCCCTATGCAGTGGGGGGGGGAGGGAGGGGTGCAGTACATGGTGGAGGGTTTTAGAGAGGGCTTTAGGATCCCCGCAGGCTGGATAAAGCTGTAAAAATGGGTATGGAACCTCAAATCCATTACAGGTAAGGAGCACTTGGTGCACGCCAAGCTCCAAAAGGAAATAGCAGAGGGGAGAGTC
>QEPC01008833.1:217262-241047 GCA_003113815.1 Sphenodon punctatus
GAAGCCGGCAGCCACAGCCAGCGCTGAAGCCGTCGGAGTCGGACCGCCGCCGTCCAGAGCGCAAGGTAGGCTATCCCTGGGTGGGGAGGTAGGGTGATCCCTGGGGTGGGGGGGGGTGTTAAACCACCTCCCACCCTAGGGATCACCCTAGTACAACCTACCTACCTGCTGGTGCGGGCTCTGGGTCACCGGCGGCAGCCCAGAGCCCGCACTAGCAGGGACTTCGGGGGGGAAAAAAATTTTTTAAAGCCAGGCTGGGCAGGGTGGGTGGGGGGTGTCCCCCCTTCCACCCACGCAGCCTGGACTGGGGAGGGAAAGTGGGGGGGGTTACATTGCGCCCATTCATTTGAATGGCTGCAATGTAAAAAATCCAGTACGGGGAATCTGGTAAATTACCCCGCATTACTGGGTTTAATTCGATACTGCCGGTACACCAAATACTGGGCAGTGGAAGATCCGGCATTCCCACCCCTAGCGGATAAGGATTCACACCTAAGGGAGGTGCCAGTGCACGAAGCAGAACCCGAGCCATCAACATCCTGCCTTCCCAGCCCCCAGTGCCAATGCAAGCTCCCACGACCAAGCCCAGGTAGGTGCTGCTACAACACTTCCCCACGGGAATGGGAGCTGGACAGCGGTGGGTGCTGTACTGGCCATGGACAGGGTGGCCCACCCAGGCCTCCATCACAGAAGAGGTTGGGCTGGGTTGGATCATGGGTGCCATGGCCTGAACAGCTACCCCCCAGCCCCAAGCAGGGTGCACTCACGGCCAGCTGCCATGGGGAGCAGACAAGTGTGGGCACAACTGGGGCACCATGCCACACAGTGTCAGATGGCCTGCCCAAGGGTGCAGGAGATCCCCCCATTAGCTGGTGGATATGCAGAGGTGAATGCCCCCATTGGGGCCCACCTGATGCAGGCCACCATGAACAAGATATGGAAGGGTGAATGCATCGATGTATTCTCCCTCCTCTTCAGTGACCCCATCCTGGATCATAACTCCAAGGAAGAGGGCAGGGACAAAGAGAAGTTTAAGAGGCCCAAGGCAGACTGTAATTGGTCCAACTGGTCAGTGGCCTTCTCCATACTTATGGGCGTTATGTTGCAGATGGCCCCCGAGCGTGCCACCGAACTGATTAAATATTAGGATATAGTTCGGAGGGCCTTCAACCCGGGCAATCCAGGGGCATGGCTGTGTTATGATGAGGTTTTCCGGAAAGGGGCCTCCATAACCCCAGGGCTATGTTGGGACAGGTATGCCCAGGACCCGTGGCTCGAATGCATGAGCAATGTGACCAACATTCCATGCACTAACAGAGGCCATGCCCTGGTCAGGGGCAGGGTGGTGCCCGTGAATGACCCCTTTCGGTCAGATGGGCGCTGCCCCCCCACCAAAGGGGAAACATGTTGGGAATATAATGGGGTGGAGAGCTGCGCCCACTCCCCCTGCCATTTCCAGCACACCCGTTCCCACTGCGCCAGCAATCACACAGCCTGCCACTGCAACAAAATCAGATCCCAGCCCAAGTACAAGCCACCAACCAGACAAAACCAATGGGGCCAACCACTGAGTGGCAGCAAGGGCCCCAACCCCAGTACAGCATAGGGCCTTAAATAGAGCCTTACATGACTGCCCTATGCAGTGGGGGGGGGAGGGAGGGGTGCAGTACATGGTGGAGGGTTTTAGAGAGGGCTTTAGGATCCCCGCAGGCTGGATAAAGCTGTAAAAATGGGTATGGAACCTCAAATCCATTACAGGTAAGGAGCACTTGGTGCACGCCAAGCTCCAAAAGGAAATAGCAGAGGGGAGAGTCGTCGCCCCTTTTTAGTCATCACCCATGGCCTTGCTACATGTCTCTGCACCGGGAATAGTACCAAAAAAGACCCTAGGGGAGTACCGTATCATCCACCATCTCTTCTACCCCAGGGGGGAGCCAGTCAATGATACCATCTCCAAGGAGCTCTGTTCCATCTGCTACGCCTCTTTCGATTTGGCTGTACAAATGGCCAGGGCCTGCGGGCTGGGAGCACTTTTAGCAAAATGTGATGTTAAGTCTGCCTTCTGCCTCCTGCCGGTCCACCCAGATGATTTCAAGCTACTGGGTTTTCTGTTCCAAGGCAGCTTTTAATTTGATAAAACTATGCCGATGGGGTGTTCCATATCCTGTTCAGCCTTCGAATGTTTTAGCTCGCTTCTTGACTGGTTGGTCCACCACAGGACATGGTCATGTTTTGTCATCCATTATATCGATGACTTCCTGTTTGGGGGCAGGGCAGGCACAGGGGAGTGCAAGAGGCTACTCCACACTTTCCAATCCATAGCCCACAAGCTCGGAGTCCCCCTTGCCCCAGAAAAGACAGTTGGCCAGGCCACAGTGTTGACCTTTTTGGGGATAGAACTAGACATGGTCAGGGAAGAGTCACGCCTCCCCCAGGACAAATTAGTCCCCCTACTTGAGGCGATCAGGCAATGCCTCGTGTCTGACAAGGTCACGGTCCACCAACTGCAGGGCTTGGTGGGTAGCCTGAATTTTGCCTGCCGAGTGGTAGCACCGGGATGGGCATTCCTGTCTCACCTTTACGCCAAGTTTCCTGGCAACCTGCCAACCTGCAGGGTGAAGCTAGAGCAGGCGGCGGCGAGTTTCTAACCTAGGACCAGAAGGGAGGGGCAAGCTATACACTAGAGGTCAGGGACAGTCCCCATGGCGGCCACCGCCTCCCTCCTACTTCGGTCACGAGAGGTCCCGACCTCCCCAACAAGCCGGGCGGCTGGAGTGAGAGTGACCTAGCAGTAGTTAAAGTTATGCTGTTCCGAGGGACATTGGGCCGCACATGTTAGATTTTCAGTTAGTTGTTAGAAAATTAGTTAATAAATTTAGTCCAGGCTGGACCCAGGAGGGAGGATACCCCCTCCCTGACTTTACTAACATCAATAAAAGTGCGGCTTTTAACCCCAAACATGTGTGCTTGTCTTCTTCCGGGGTGTTGGGGCAAGTAACGGTACCCTTAGCAATGCGGTAAGCAGTAAATGACATGGTACCTGGTATACAGTAAACTGTAAGCAGAAAGTTGGTAAATCGGAACAGTATCTTGCAGTATTGTTAAAATCAAGCAATTGCATTGGTATCAGGGAAATGGTCAGGAAATCAATCCCGTTTACTGAGATGGCAAAATTACTCACAAGTAAGTAATTAGCTGCACATTTCAGCCCTAAAGATGACTTGTTTGAAGCAACCTCAGGTCCCCAACAAGACCTCTGGAGGAGGAGCAGCCCCAGAGGACTGCCCAGGAAGGGATGTTCCACCCCAAGAAGGGGATTAAGGCAAGGGAGTGAGCAAAAGGTCTGAAACTGACCCCAGATTAAGGCAGCAGGCTGCCTCACTGGTGCTGGATGCTGGGGATCCTGGCTCAAGGACTAGCCTTCTCTGACATTTTTCCCGAGGAGCTGCACATGCAGCAGCTCTCTCATGTGAGGTCCTGGGCAAAGAGAGTCCCCAGCAGGCTGTAGGGAGAGTACAGAGTGTGCCTTAGGGCGAATTCACACATGCAGCAATTATCTGGATTTTTTAAAACTGGTTCTCAATAGTTCGCTGTTAACAAGTCCTGTTGCATTCACATGCATGCCATACCGATTTTAAGTACAGCGAAATAATGCATTCAGACCTTCTTGTAGTGCGTGCTTACCCGGCTGCTCAGTACGGTTCAGTTACAGGAAGTGGCCTGTGGGGAGCCAGAAGGTTGCTACTTTGTAGCAAAGTACAACTTTGCTACAACCTTTGCTGCAACTTTGCAAACTTTGCAACAACCTTTGCTACAACCTTTGTAGCAAAGGTTGCTACTTTGTAGAATCAGGGAGTAAAGAGGGAGAGCCTGAGGCTGCTGGAAAGAAGCCCCTCGCATTCTCTCCCTGGTTTCTTTCCGGTATCCCGCTGCTGCTACTGCTGCAGCACTACGGTAGAGGCAGAGGCAGATGATTGAAAGTCCCTTGGAGGGAAGAACTTTTTTGGGGAGAAGCATGGAGGGGAAACATGGAGGGGAAGAACTTTTTTGGGGAGAAGCTGGCTGCAGCCTGCACCCAGCGAGGCAACTACAGGGCTCCAGCTGGTCTCACTGCTTCCGGTAGGGGCAGGAGTAAAACAGCGCACTTGGAAGCACGGTTGCATTCACATCAGAAAAGATTACACACTAGTTAAAACCAGTACGATGTTGCTTTCACACTGCTGTTAAGTGCGGATTTATTGAAAACGGACAGCAAAAAGGTAGGTTTGAGTAGCTTTTCAACACGCATTGCTTTAGTGCGATATTGACTCCATTTAATCGAATTTAAGTGTTCAGACAGGCATGAAACATTTGTTTTTTTTAAAAAATCGCACAAATCAGAATGTCTGAATCCCCCCTCAGAATGTGGTGGTCTGGGCAGAGGCAGATTCTGGGATTCTGGCAGTTTATATTCATTTCATGCCCATTACCCAGTTTGTATCAGGGTCAGAACAAAACAGTCAGGGAAAAGAACTTTAGACAAATGAAATAAGGCAAATAACCAGAGTCTTGGCGCCATGACTGGAGCAAGGGGGAGCAGCGTAAACTCTGGAGCTGGCTGACTCTGATATCCCTTGGAGCCACTTAGGGAACAAGATGCTGGCCCATAGGTAGACTGATGAAAACTGAAAGCAGTGGAGAGATGGCTGGTGGGCCACTTGACCCTAATTACTATGAGTCACCCAGTATTTGCCCAAAATAACCCTATCAAGCACCCAGCAAGTAGGAGACCAGGATCCTCCCTTGAGGATGGGCTTGAATGTTTACATTTTCTAAGCCAAACATGTGGGATTGTTTGAATGTCTCTTTAAAAATCCACTGATGCTTCACTGGGATGTCAGTGACAGGCAGATGCTATCCAATTGCATCCAGAGTGCATGCTGAATGGCTTGTGTGTCTGCTGGAGGCGAAGCCAGAAACACAGACATGGAGAAATGGAGACAGCAACAAGTGATGGGCATGATGTGAGCCCTGGGCACACCCAGGTATCATTATTGCTTCATGCTCCAGATTTGCAACAGCTGAGATGCTCTCCCCTAGCAGGTAAGGTGCCATCAGCTTAGGGTAGCAGAGAGGGGGAGAGCAGGGCAGGTCCATTGTGAGCCTGGTCAGAGAGATCCCTGAAATAATCGCAGAATTGGGACAACACCCTGCGTGCTGAGGGGGACAAGTGTGCCTGCAAGTATGCTTTTCCAAGAGCCTGGCACGAGCTCTGCCACGGCTATAATGAGCTAAACTCTTTGACCAAACAGAGAGAGACAGGCAGAAGCTGCTGGTATGAAACTGTGTTTCCTAGTGACACAGAATCAGCTTGAACGGGAATTCTCTGCCTTTACAGGGAACTAGAGAGAACGGTCTGTCTGTTCCATTAATAAACCTGCCCACAGTCCCTCTGCGTAGACCCAGCTTTGAGGCTTTTAAAGAAAATCTGATGCCTACCTATGTAGCCGTAGTGATAGGAGTCACATTTGGCTTTTCTCCTACACCTGAGCAATCCCTGTGGCTTTCCTCCAAATCACCCTGCAGCCCCAGGTCAGTGAGGCACCTAAATATATGTTTCAGTGAAAGCCATGCCAAAATCCCTTGAGCATGGGCAGCAAGGCTGTGCTGCACCTGAGCCTGGCTTTTGAGCAGATACACTGGCAGACTACCTTGCTCCCCATTCCACCTACGATGGTTGGGGTCAGTAGACAGTCTCCAGCCGCAAGTCCTAGTGCATGAGGGAGGAGTTAATAACCCAGTGTTGTGCCCAACTGACGCTGGCCTTATTCAGGGGTATCTCTGGGCAGCTGCTGCTGCCAAGCGTTCCCATGAGCAGTCTTCCAAAATCATGAGACTGTTGCTAAAAATCATGAGTTTCAATACAAGGCTTTTTTGCTTGCTGCTTTCTGCTCTGCAGCCGGGAGAGCTAGGAAACATAAACTGAGATTCCTACCTCCTCACAGGACAGCCAGTGCTGGGACTTTAGGGGGAAATGCCAGACAATAATGCAAGGGTTGGCCTGCCAAGAACACTGAGAGGAGGATCTCTTCTCTTACTGGGGAGGCTAGCCTTCATGGGGACAGGAAAAGAGAGAATTCCTGGGAACAGGTTCGTCTTGTGTGTGAGAAGGGAGGGAGATGATGACCATTGCAGATGGGCTGTGAGGTAGGTGGCTGGCCTGTAAGGGGAGGAGAGGAGAGGGAGAGAAAAGCATTGTCATGGAAGGAGGGTGTGGTGAGGGTACAGCATGGGTGCAGGGTAGGGTTGCCACCTTAGGTATATTTTTCCAGGCCACTTACGAAAAATACGTTTTCACCTATGCATACCCAAGAAAATTCAAGGGCTTTTTGGAGGATTTTAAATGGCTCCCTCTGATACAATAAAATATCTTCGGATACTATGATCTCGAATGAGAAGTGGGAGCAGTTTGTCTCCTCCAAATTTAAACATCATCAAGAATCTAGTATCTCTTTTAGAATCCAAGAGACACCGGCCTGGCCGCCGGTTGAAGCCGTGGAAGTTAGCAATCTAATTGGGACCTTAAGATACATAAGGCCCCAGGATTTGATTATATTCCTGCTGACTTTTTAAAAGCTCAGAAGGATTGGTGGATGCCTTTTTTGTCATCTCTTTTTTCTTGGGTTAATGAAAATGGTCTAATCCCTAAAGAGTGGCTAGTTGCAATAGTAGTTCCAATCTATAAAAAGGGCCCAAGAGTAGATTTAGAGAACTATCGCCCTATTAGTCTGCTCAGCGTTATCGGTAAATTATATACAAAGCTATTGGCTGAGAGGTTTAATGATTGGCTGCTGAGAGAAAAAATTATACATTTAGCGCAAGCGGGTTTTCAGAGGGGCCATTCCACAATCGACCATGTCCTGGTACTAACACATCTGGCAGAAAAATATGTTACCAGAAATGGGAAATTATTTGCAGCTTTCATAGCTATGAAAGCGGCCTTTGATTCGGTAGATAGATTGTGCTTATGGGGAAAATTAGGAGAATCCTCAATTGATCAGAGGTTGTTTTTTCTCATCAGATCCCTCCAAGCCAATAATACTATGCAAATTAAGACAAATAAAGACACAGGTGAACTTTCTATGGAAATTCCGGTTTGTATCATAGTGAGACAGGGGTGTACTCTGGTCCCAAGTTCGTTTAATTACTTTTTGAATTACCTTATCCCCAGAGTATCTGCCTCTGAATTTTTGCCGCCACGTTTGGCAGATCAGGCAATAGGTGCCGTATTATACACAGATGATGCGGTAATTTTATCCCAATCTAAAATAGGTTTAGAAAAACAGCTAAGAGAAGTACTGGCATTTTGCCCCATGAATAAGCTACAAATAAACTATTCAAAAACCAAAATCATGATTTTTGATAGGGGCCAGAAACAATTTCAGTGGAAAATTGAGAATGAAGTGATTGAGCAAGTAAAATATTTTAAATATCTTGGAATTACCCTTGACAAGACAGGCAGTTGGTCAGCCCAGGCCAAGCAGGCATTCAACCATGCTAGAGATACAGGCATGGCCATATTAAACTATTTCTCAGGAAAGGGAGCTGGAAGTGAGGCTATGGCTCTCAAGGTCCTGGAGGCCAAGGCCGCTGCCCAATTATTTTATGGAGCAGCAATCTGGGCTACTCCCCAGACATTTGGCTTAGACAGAGTACAATCAGTCTTCCTGAGGAAACTCCTTCGCCTACCAGTAGGAATACCTATGGCAGCTATTAGGATCGAGATGGGGAGACTTAGATGGGACAGAAGAGCCCTAAAGTATGCCCTGTCTTTGTGGCTGCGGGCGGTGGTGTTCCCGTGGCACGGGTTGTTTCCCGCCCTAGCCAGAGACAACTTTAATTCTACATGGCTTAATATGAGGAGGAATAATATAGCAGACCTGGGTTTTCCCCCCAGAATATTTACAGGGCAAGGGTTTTAGGGCAGCAAGAAAGGAGATCCATGACAGGATTGATGATATCTCTCACCAAGAGGATATTGCGATGATTAGGGCCACTCCATCATTGAGATGTTACTTAGATTTAATCCCCAAACCATGGAACTCTGCAAAATATTGGCATTATAATATGCAGCCTATTTTGGGAAGAAAGTTTCTATTGGCCCGCTTAAATATATTCCCCTCTAAGATTTTGGAGGGTCAAGTTACCTGGATACCATTTGAGGAACGATTATGCCCATTCAACTTATTGCAAGTCGAAACAGTGGATCACATCTTTCTGGAATGTAATCTTTACCAAAAGCTCCAGAAGCAATTTTTAGACACCATCTTGATTAGATATCCTGGCAGATCGAATTCTGAGCTTACTCAAATGTTATCAATTTCCTGAAGTTGTTCGGGCAGTGGCGAAGTTCCTGCACAATGCTTTTGCTATTCGTGAGTGCTTTCTGAACTTCAGATTATGGACCCTGTAAGGGTGCAAGGGTGCAAAATCTACTACATACTGTAAATCAGAGTCCTGAGGGTGGGTTATGAATGTGATGATTATTTATTTATTATGTAGTGCTGTTTTATGTTGGTGATTCTATCGAGTGTATTATCTTAATTCTCGTTATTGGTATATTTATAGCTATATTAATGAAGGCTATGGCTAGTCAGCTACGCCTGGTTATGTTTTTATAAATAACCAATAAACTAATTACAAACTAATTAATTACAATTAACTATGTATATTTTTCCAGGCCACTTATGAAGAATGCATGTTGCAGGGCCTGCATTGGTACCATAAGTGCCAATGCAGGCCCTGCAACATGTATTCTTCATAAGTGGCCTGGAAAAATATACCTAAGGTGGCAACCCTGGTGCAAGGAGGGAGAACCCTATTCTTGGGGGTGGGGCACTGGCCTGGATGGGAAACGGAAGAGTGTGGTGGGAGCATAACCTGCTTTGAGGAGGGGTTTAGCCTGTAAGGGATGGAAGACGCGTATTGCTATGGGGTGGGTAGAGTGTGATGAGTGCGGCCTGTAAGGGGAAGAGATAAGTGCTGCTTGGCAGAGAGGAGGTTAGGGTTACCATGGGTGAAAACAGACATAATGCTCAGCAGTTACCAAGGGTAGATTACAACGTATACCCTTTGCTCAGAGGGTGTGCGAGTGCTCTATGGGGGAAATTGGGGACATTGAGCATTTGACGTTGAGGTGCCCGCTTTTTGAGGATTTACGTGCAGCTTGGTTGGTCCCCTTGATGAAAGATGGATTCTCTCTAGGTGATGACAGGGCTTATTTATATCTGCTCACACTCACCCAGGAAGAGGCAATAAAGGCTTTGGCATCCTTTGCTTTACTGGTTATGAAGAGAGAACATTTGGTATAAAATACAGATAACCATAAACAGTAACCTTTCCTTAATTCTAACCTAGCAAATTGGGCTAATTTAATAACTAGAGGACCAAATGAAAGATCGACTGATGCCATTTGCCGAAAGTTGAAGTGAAGTAATTGGAGTATATAAAATGGATAGAATGACTGTGATGTTAATTATGGTATTTGATGTTTTATTTATATGTATATTTGCTTGGTGGCAAAGGCGAAAGCCAGCCATAATAAAATTGAATTGGAATTGGACATAATGCTAACTCCACTTTAACACCACTTTAACATTTGTTATGCATGTTGCAGGGCTGCATAGGGCACCAATACAGCCCTGCAACAGTCATGAGAAATGTTTAAAGCAGTGTTAAAGCAGAGTTAGCATTATGTCTGTTTTCTCCCCATACCACCCCTTTAAAAGAGGATGCTTATGAAAAATACATGTTGCAGGGCTGCACTGCAACCAATGCAGCCCTGCCCGATGTATTTTTCATAAGTGTCCTCTTTTAAAGGGGAGGTATGGTAACCATGGGGGGGGTGAAGGTTTGGCCTGTGGTGGGAGGGGATGAAGATGAGTTGCTTTGGCGGAAGGATGTGTTAAGGATTCAGCCTATGTAAAAGAGGGGAAGGAGTTGTCAGAATGGAAGCTATTTCATGATATTTTCAGGTTAGAGTGGCCAGCTATGCAAATTTTAAAGGACACGTATAAAGTATACAGATTGCAGGACTGCATTGGCTCATAAGTGTCCTCTGCTTGTATACCATGCGCCCACAAAATTCTTTTGTGGGGAGCTGCTTGCGATCTTAAATTCTCTTTCTGGAGCAGACTGCTTGTATCTCCTTATCCGCCACACAAGAATGTTTGAGTCCTGTTTTTAGTCAAGATGCCATTATGTTTTGAAACTATACCCCTGATGAAGGGTGTCTACCCAAAACGTGTAGGGTGTCAGAGTTCTTAATTTGTTGATCAGATGCGTTTATTGTTGTTCAGAAGGGTTTTATATTTTATTGAGATTATACATTGTACATGGATATGATACATTTACACAAATATTTTTCTCATTAGTAAATATTTTTTATATACATTTACATTTGGTTTGTATGCAGTAGTGGGTTTTTTTGGCGATTTCACCCTATTTCAGAGCCAACTCGGACTGCACTTTGCTGGGCTGGACCCACCACTTGGGGTGGGGGGCTTTATGACTTCTCCCATCAAACTGTTTACTCTAAACTGCCATCATGATGGCATCCCAATTAGCTTTGGCTGCCTGAGGGGAGTGGAGCTGGCCCACCCTTCCTGATGGTGATGAATGTGCTTTCTGGCTAACCAATCTCTCCTGTGGAGTGGGGCCTTGTCCCTCACTTAGTGCAGCCAGCTGCTGGGGTCTGATGTGGCTTGCTGGGCCCGTGGGCACAGACATGCTGTGTGTTCTGAAGTGGACTTCCTTCCAGGAAGCAGCCACAATATTTACTGGGACTCTGAGGAATCCCCCACGGGCACAATTTCTGTCCCCACGTCACAGGTGTTTCTTTTAAAAGTTCCAGCTCATGGAGTCACATGATTGCATGACAGTATCAGGTCACAGGGCTTTGCCGACGCACCAAAGGAGATGGGACACCATGCTGGGTTTTAACAGCCACACTCTTTATTCAAATCAAATTACAATTAACCAATGGGTGGGGGCAAATCGCCTAGTCCAATGCGGGTCCAGTACCTTGGAATCAACGTGTGTAACAATAACCCAAAAAACCAGGGGTAGTTTCGATGTACCCTCAATTTCCACCCCCACCATGAACATCATGTTCCCCCTCTCAGTGGCCCAAGCCACAAGTGAGAGGGGCCCAACCATTTTATTACGAGTAAGGATGAAGGTCCCTACCGCCCTCGCTCAACACCCCTCCCAGGGAGGCAGCCCCGCCACTTGCCGTACCCTGCTTTTCCAGCGGGTGGCCTCCCCATCTCTTAAGGAGATGACTCTTACTTATAAACCCTAACCTAATCTAGTTTACTGTACTGGACCCCTGCAAGAGTGAGACAAAATTTTACGAGCACAACACCACCCTCTTTCTAGGGGATAATCAATTAGCCAAATATCTGCACTGCAAGGAAGGCGAAAAACGAGACCTGTGTTCAGGCCAGATTACGGGTCCTGTAAAAATTCCTTCCTGGTTCCTGGATGGCAACCGGTAAAAAACCCACAGTGGAGGGGAAGGGCTGGGTAGGTGCTGTTCAATTCGGAGTTCCGACTGCAAGTGGGCCAGAGCTGAAGCCTACTCTAAAACGTGAGCCCCGCCCTCTGAGCGGGGCCCACAAGGCTACTTTAAACCTATCAGCGCCAGCCGGGGTTGCCTAGCCGGTGCAGCCCCCAGCGGCAGGAAACCTCCCAGCCATCCGGCTCCTTGCTAGGCGGGCATGGCAAGGGACCTGCTGCCCACCACCCCCATATCGGGGGGGCAATTTTCTTTTTTAAACAAATATATATATTATTAATTCATTGGATTTCTATGACTGCTGCTGCCCTTATTTAAAAGGACTCATTATCAAAAATGCATGTAACATATCCAGGCACCCAACCCCACATCCCATCTCCTCTCCCCCAACCCTCCCACACCTCACAAATAAAAAACATTTAAACAATTAAGCAGCCCTAATACAATGAAAAATACAATCAAGCAGCCCTGGGGTTTCCACCTGTGGTGGTGGTTTTTTACCTGACACTTCCATTTTGGCCTATGGAAGTGTCAGGTAAAAATCCACCACAGGTGGCAACCATAAGCAGCCCCAAAATCTAACCAGTCATAAATTGCCAAGTAAATACCCAACCCCTCCTGCCCTTCAACCTGTTGCACATTTTTCCTACTCATTATCCTACACAAAAGAAATGTCTCCCACCCCATGCTCATACCCCCCTTCTCAAGGGGGATTGTGGCATAGACCCCCTCTTCTCCCATGCTCATACCCCCTCCCCTCTCAGAGGGGAATCATGACATAAACCCTCCCTCCCCATGCTCATGTCTTCCCCTGAAGAGTGTCATGGCACAAACTCCATAGTCTCCTCCCCTCCTCCATAAGATATCAAAAAATTAAACAACTGCAAAAATAACAAAAGGGGGTAGTGGGTTATGAGGGAGCTCTTTCACATGGCAGGTGTTGCTGGTTTAGTAAGCGTTTTGTCCCACTGTTGGGGAGGAAAGTACGATAGTGCGGGCCCTACAGACTCAGGGGCCAGCAGGCAAAGCAAAAGACCCCACATTTGTTAGTCTTGAAACCTCATGATTTTAAGCCAATTTCATGATTGTGAATTTTTGATGGCTTGGGTTCACCCGACTGCTGCTGACTTTTTGCACTGCCCTGGCATCTCTCTGCTGGGCTGAGCTGGGCTGGTCAGGCAGATGGATGGCACCAGGTCTGTGTCCAGACCCCAATTGCCTGGTCGCACCCTCTTCCCCCGGCCCCTGCCCTTCTGGGCGCAAGGAGCGAGCTGGATGTGCAGGAGCGTTGGGTGGGAGTTTACTCCTCTTTGCACCTCTGTTCATGATGTATTCAAGTCACTCTCTGGTTACTGACCCTTTCATTTGAAAGTGTGGAGAATCAGTTTCTGTCCACACCACATGTAAATGCACTGCAAGCAGGGGGAGCTGACATAAGATCTGGCATGCAGCTGTCACGGTCATGGGTAACAGATTAACCCAGCAGTCGCTTGGCTAGCACAGGTCATGTAAACTGAAGTATGTAAGAGCATTAAAAGAAATATAATGTTGATCCTCTTCCTTTTTTGCTGTCAGAACCTTCTGGGAAAGAGAAGAGAAGGGAATAGATGGTGGAAGTAATCCATTTATAGACCAGACATCTGCTGCCTCCTGGAGAAAGTTCTGGAGTTGCTGATCCTATTAGCTCACACTTCCCTCCCTGCAGCCATGAAGAGTTGCATGCTCTGGATCCAATGATCAGCATGTTTCTGGCACATGATTCATCCAAATTGCTGTATGCACAAGCTCTCTTCTGGCTCCTCCTCTGTTTTTCTCCTTGTGCCTCCTGTCCCCAGCACTGCCAGTGCCATGACCATTTGGGAGCTATGGCTGTTCTGTGCAGTTCAGGTGAGCTGGAGGAAATTCCAAAGGACATTCCCAAAGATACTGTCTTTCTGAAGCTCGATGCCAACAAGATCACTGCCATTCCCAGCAACGCATTCAAGCACCTCAGCCACTTACAAGAGCTGGACCTGTCCAGGAACGCCATTGAGAAGATTGACATGGCAGCATTCAAAGGGGTAGCTGATGGCCTGCGACTGCTGGACCTTTCAAACAACCATATTCAGAGCATTCCCAAGGAAGCCTTGATCAAACTCAATGCCAAAATCCGCCTGTCCAACAACCCTTGGCACTGTGAGTGCACCCTACAGGAGGCCTTGTGGGAAGTGAAGCTGGACCCAGAATCAGTCAATGAGATCACCTGCCAGACCTCAGTGGAGGAAGAGTACATTGGCAAGCCCCTGCTGCAAGTACTGGATACTGGCATCAACTTCTGTAACATCCACCAGAAAACCACCGACATCGCCATGTTCATCACCATGTTCGGCTGGTTCACCATGGTCATCACCTATGTGGTGTACTACGTCCGGCACAACCAGGAGGACGCCAGGAAGCACTTGGAATACCTGAAATCATTGCCTAGCACTCAGGTGCCCAAGGAGACCATCAGTACCATACTGTAATGATGTCCTCTTGGCTGAACCCTCAGCTCTGTGCCACTCAGAAAGGGGGGGGATTTGTTTATTATCTAGTTTATTATCTAGATTTTCTACGAGGTTTTTATGATCTGTTTGATAGAACTGCAAACACATATTTTGTTATTATGGATGCCCAGAAGATGCTCAGGCAAGGCTGTCCCGTTTACACAATATTCCTCCCTGTGCCAGGGTGAAAGTGATGAAAAAGAAAGGGGTGGGACAAAGAGGCACCCCCACCTTCGGCAGAGCATTGTGACATCATGATGCTCCAAATGGGACATGGCCATGTCAGAAAGGGGTGGGAGAATCTTTTTGTCCCATCTCCTTTCTGATGCAGCCCAGCCCCTTTGGAGTGGCATGATGTCATGATCTAAAGGGGCAGATCAGAAAGGGGCAGAAAAGACCCTTTGCCCCATCCCTTTTTGCCATCGCCTTGCCTCTTTCTGGGTCACAGCATCCAGAAAGGTGGGCACTTTCTCTGTTGGGCTAGGAGAGGTGTCCCAGTTCCTCATCTCTGCTTAATAGGGATATAGCTGCAACCCAAATCCTTCCATGGGGGTGGGGGGCTGTGCCAAGCCTGCTGTTTGTCACACACAGAGACAAAGGCCTGTGACTGGAAAGCAGATTTTCTACCTGCGTTGATCCTGGTAAAGGGGAAAGCTAGTTTACAGCTGAAACCCAAGTGCCTGGCCTCATGGACACTGCCTCAGCTTGTTAACAAACAGGACCATAGTCCACTGGACTCTGGGTTCAGTTTGTGCAGTCCCCACTCATTTTTAGTTTGTAGACCCTAATAAACAGAAAGTCACCTGCGTGTATTTCATGTGTATTCGGGCAGCTCCTACACACAGGTTTAGTGTGATCAGCCTAATACACAGGCCGGTGTTCTTCCCTGCCTTGCTCCACCCACCAATATGTCCCCCCATCTCAGTATCCTGCCCCCTGTCATGACTCTCAGTCACAGTGAACCACGGGAACAAGAAGCCGCCCCAGCTGTTTCTTTCTTCTGGGTTATTATGACTCCAGGAGGCGGTCCAGCCCCTGCTATGCCCACCCACCCACGGCGGTTCATACTTGGGTTTATACCTGCCAACGTCTGGTGACTGTAATTAACAAGTTGCTATGCATATAGTGCTGAGTTTAAGTAGCAAATTGAATACTTTATTGAGCACCTATTAGGGGTGGGAATTCCGGATCTAGCGGTATCCGATACTGCCGGTATTTCGGTGTACCGGCAGTATCGGATTAACCCGGTAATCTGGCTAAAATTACCAGATTCCCTGTACCAGTTTTTTTACTTTGCGGCCAATGGCCGCAATGTAAAAAAACAAACAACCCCCCCCCGACTTTCCTTCCCCAGTCCAGGCTGCGCGGGTGGAAGGGGGGGCACCCCGCACTCACCCTGCCCAGCCTGGCTTTAAAAAAACAATCCCCCCCCCGAAGTCCTTGCTAGTGCCGGCTCCGGGCCGCCGCCGGCAACCCAGAGCCCGCACCAGCAGCAGGTAGGTTACCGGAATACCGGTACTGTGCTACTAGGGTGATCCCTGGGGTGGGGGTGGTTTAACACCCCCCCACCCCAGGGATCACCCTACCTCCCCACCCAGGGACGCCTAGTTTGCGCTCCGGGCGGCAGCAGCGGCGGTCCAGCTCCGACGGCTTCAGCACTGGCTGTGGCTGCTGCCGATTCAGCGCTACTAGGCCTTCCGGTGAACTTCCAGGTTTCACCGGAAGGCCTAATAGCGCTGAGCCGGCAGCAGCCACAGCCAGCGCTGAAACCGCCGGAGCCGGACCAGCACCGCCGCCCGGAGCGCAAGGTAGGCGATCCCTGGGTGGGGAGGCAGGGTGATCCCTGGGGTGGAGGGGTGTTAAACCACCCCTCAGGATCACCCTAGTCCCTGCTGGTGCAGGCTCCGGGTTGCCAGCGGTCGCCCGGAGCCCGCACTAGCAGGGACTTAGAGAAAAAAAATTTTAAAAAAAATCCAGGCTGGGCAGGGTGGGTGGGGGGTGCCCCCCCTTCCACCCGCACAGCCTGGGATGGGGAGGGGGGAGGAATATATTTTTTATTCCATTGATTTCAGTGGGGACAGTTCCCCATTGAAATCAATGGAATAAATCTGGTACCGGTATACCGGATTTAATCCGGGAATCCAGTTTTTTGAAAACCGGTAACCGGTAAATCCGGTAGCCAATAATTGCCCTGGTGTCCCACCCCTAGCGCCTATAGTTAAAAGTGAAATCAAAAGTAAAAATTGAAATGAAACCGGTCTTTCAATGCTGTCATCCTGTTTTTCACATCCTTGGCTCACAGTGATGCACTGACAGGAAGCAGCACACAGTTTTATCAGGATCTTGCACTCCACGGTATTGGAAATCCTGCTTGGTTCATGTAAAACCCTCAGGCAAACATGTGCTCTTATATCCCCTCTCTATAATCTTCTGTATCACCATACAGTGTGGACAGAAAACATTCCCACTTGCGAGGGCTTTCTACAGTTTTGACTGTCCAAACCTTTTATAATAGGGCAACAAACTTCCCTTCACTCACTTCACATTCCAAATACTCCGAGGCACTAGTTTCCCTGAAGATATTCATCTTTTTGACCCAGTTGAGAAATTCACAGTGGCCCCTCAGGTATCTTTTCACTGTCATCAGGGAAGTGATGAGCACCAATAGCAAAAAAGTTCCAGCCCTCATTATTGACAGCCTTACTTCTAGCATTGCACAGATCTCAAGGAAACACTCAGTCTTGTTCGGATCCCACTCTCTCACTTCATCTGGGGCTCCCAGTGTTGCATTTGGCTGAACTTGCAACTGCAGTGTGGTTGTGCAGCGTCTGTGCTCCATCATGCATACGTAGAACCCCACTGCGTGCGGGTGCCACACTATGAGTGTGTAGGCGGACTCCGAGGATGGGTCGGACAGTTCTCTCTGCACATCTAGCCTCATCCAAATGTCAGCAAAGGCCAGCGTATCCCTGACTCTCCCCCCCTCCCCAATTTCTCAGCCCAGGGGACCTTGGCTGGATGCAGCACCCCCATTTGAAATCCATTTAGCTTTGCATGGCTATCACAGTCCACTGCAATGAGGTTCTATGGTGCTCTGACCCCTCATGCTCATTCCAAGAAAAAACTTACTTTTCAAAGATAAGAAATCATCAGTTACTTTCAATCAATGGGCAATAGCATCCCAGCTCTGCTTCCTTATGCATTCCAAGCACAGTGACCTTCAGTGCCTTGCAGATCCCACCGCCCCACACCCACCCTCCATCACTTAACATGGAGCGGTTCCCCTCACCCCAATGAAAAAAGGGCATGCTTCTGTGGTGCTAAAATATGTAATATTTTGTAGACAAGTTTGCTTGTGCACTAATGTGGTTGTAACAGGAATGTCTATGCATTTTAATTGCCACCACCATTCCCCAAGTGCCACATGACCAAAAGCAGCCAATTGCAGCTCATGTGTGGCGCGCAGCCAATTTCAGCTATGCATCAGTCCAGCTCCTGATGCTGTTCAAAACATTTGGCACATCATCATCAGAGTTCACAGGCACCAGAACCACAGCCATGGAGATACATGCTGAGAACTTCCTTGTGCTCTTTATCACACACGAGGCCTTCCATTCTGCTGCTGAGCAGAACCTGCAAGTGATTCAATAGATGCAAGTCTACTGTTGTCATTGCCATGATGTGATGTTAAGGCACAGAAAGGTTAACACTTAATCTCTGTCCAGGATAGCGGGGCACACCACACCATGGAGGTAGGTCCTGCTTCAGCACCGTGCACTTGCTTACCTCTGGTGACAATAGGCTGTGCTGGGGAGGATCAAAGTCATGCAAGGGCAGCTGATATGTGCAGAAAGGTACTGGTTAGGAAACACAGCTTCAATCACCAACACCATATACAGGGCTGTACCCACTGAGAGGCTTGTCTGGGTTAAGGAGAAAAGCACAGACTGGTGGGAGAATGTGTTGTCTTTGTGGGGATATGCTGAGTGGGTCACAAACTTCAGGATGTCCCATCACCTCATCCTGCGGATAGCTGAGATCCTCAGACCACTCTTGGAGAAACAGAGCAGAGTGATGTGGTCACCCATCCCTGTGGAACAGCGTGTTGCCATCATCATCTGGAAGCCTGTCAGATTCCTGCTGCTCTCTTGGGCCCCCACCCCCTCCTAAGCTATTTCCTGCCTGGCTGCCTTTCCCTGTGCATTCCCTATTAGTATTTCCAGATTAGCTAGCTTCTGGCCTGAACCTCTGCATTTCCTATTGACGTTCTTAGGCTAGCCAGGTCTGGGAATGGCAGCAGGAGGCACAAAGCCACAGGAGTGCTGCTGACTAGGCTGAGACTGGCCAGCACCTGGTCTTTCCTGTGGCTTTCCTAAGGTAGTTCCCTTTGCACCCAGGCTGCTGGGCTACTATGGCTCCCCTGACCCCAAGTGCAAGTGCATTGCCAGCAGCCTCTCCAACCCTCATTTCCGGTGGACCCACTCCCCTTCCCTTCTCTCCAACCCCCAGCCCCCAAAGAAGCATACCATCATTCTTCATGGCCCTTCCCCTCCCTAAAACTTCCCTCCTTTCCCAGAAGAAGTACAGAAAGCTTGGTTTATGAAAAATTAAAGAACTTTATTAAACTAAAATTAAAACTGTTTCTTTGTCTGCCAGCTCCTTTTGGGAGCAGGTTGGTGCGCTCACTTGGGTGGTGGGATTGGCGGGGGGGGACATTTTCCTGGTCCTCCTCCCGTGAATCCGGCTGTGGAGGAGTGTTCATGGGAAGCATGCTGCAAAGACTCACTGGGGTGGGGGACTGTGTGTGGCCCAGGAACTGTCCCCTGGCATGAGTGCAGTGTGTAGAGGGTGCGGTGCTTTCCTTGGGAGGTGGAACCAGGGCAAGTGGTCGGGTTCCAAATAGGGGGGAATGAATGGCTGATAGAGGTTAGGAAATGGCACCTTCTCCTGAGCAACCATGCTCATGGTCACAGCAGCAACATGCTCAATCAGGTATCTCCAGAGCTGAATGGACAGACAGGCTGCTTCGCATCTGTGGCCACATCTCACTCATCTCCTTGCTTGCCTTCTCAATCACGCTATTTGACCACTCTAACTGCTGCCAGAGGCAGACCCAGTGCTTGTTCTCTCACCAGTGGTTCAGGAGGGCCTGGGCCTTGCATTCTGCTGTACCAACTATATATGCTTCCTGGCCATGCCATTAATGGCATTGTGGATCTTGTTCACTGCTGTGTAGGCTCCCCAAGTAGCTCCCTTGCCAAATCCTCCCCACACTGCTAGTTGCAGACCCATAGGTCCTGGTTCTGCCGGTTGCTTGACGCAGTTGGTTCCATCCATGCCCATTGCACTGGCAGACCTGTAGCAAGGAAGCCATTAGTTCAGACCGCCCCATCCACCTTCCTGCCCCAGTGTTTCAGGCCCTCACCCACCAAAAAGAAAGCTGGGAGGAGTACCTGGCCTGTGCAACTGCTGAGGCAGTTCCTGTGGTAGAATCCCAGTGCCATGCAATTCCCCTGTGGTCACTGTAGATAAGTGAACATCATACAAAAATCAACCACTGCTATTCGTGTTAATCCCTTCCCTGGCTGCCATTTTGGCTTCCCCCTTCCACCATTTTGGCTCCCCAGGCTGCCATTTTGGCTTCCCTCCATCACCAGTCCGCCATCCCCCCACCCCCATGGTGCCTCCCCCACAACCCATAGACTCGCCCTGATCTCTTCCCACCCACTCCTGCACATACCATTACTAGGGGTGGGACCAAAGTGAAAAAAACGGGTATCAGTTTTACTGGTTACCGGTTTCAAAAAAATTGGTTTTATCGGTAAAACCAGTTTACCGGTACCATTTTTTTCCATTGATTTCAATGGGAAGTCAATGAAACCCCCCAAACCTCCCCCCCTCCCAAGCTGTGCGGGTGGAAGGGGGGACACCCCCCACCCACCATGCCCAGCCTAGATTTTGTTTTTAAAACCGGGCCGGACCCGGGCTCCGGGCTGCTGCCGGCTGTCTGGAGGCAGCCAGGGCTATGGAGGCAGCTGAGATCTCCTCCAGGAGCCCACACATGGCTGGATGGCACTCTCTGGAAGCCATCAGGCAAGACCGGTAAGCTAACACACACACACCCCGATCGCCTTTTACCTGTGCTCCTTCTGGGTGGTGGTGGCGGTGGTGGCAGCAGCGCGGCGCGGGTCCAGCTGCAGTGTTGGCTTCAGTGCTTCACCAGGCCTTCCGNGGCTGTCTGGAGGCAGCCAGGCCTTCCGGGGAAACCCAGAAGTTCCCCGGAAGGCCTAGTGAAGCACTGAAGCCATGCCCATGCCGTGCCATGCTGCTGCTGCCACCACCACCGCCCAGAAGGAGCACAGGTAAAAGGCGATCCGGGGTGTGTGTGTTAGGTTACTGATATTGCCTGCTGGCTGTCAGAGAGTGCCAGCCAGCCACATGTGGGCTCCCGGAGGAAAGCTCAGCTGCCTCCATAGCCCTGGCTGCTGCAGGGCAGCCGGCAGTGCCCAGAGCCCGGGTCCGGTTTAAAAAAAACAAAAAAAACAGACTGGGCAGGGTGGGTAGGGGGTGTCCCCCCTTCCACCTGCGCAGCCTGGGAGGGGGAGGGAAAGTGGTTTTTGGTGGGGTTTTTTACATTGCGGCCATTGATTTCAATGGCCGCAATGTAAAAAAAATCCGGTACAGGAACCGTCACTGGTACAGGGAATTATCAGATCTATCCGGTATCCCTGATACTGCCAAATACCGGCAGTAACGGATACCGGGAGATCCGTACTTCCCACCCCTAACCGTTACCATTCCTGGTGATTTCCCTGCTCCTCACTCCACATTCTCCTGGACAACTGGCAACATAGTAACCAATAAAGACCATAATTAGATAACAATAAACAGAAGCCTTGATCATGCAGCCGTCAAAATGTAACACACACACAGACACCAGGTGCATTCACTTACCGTTCTCCTCCACCTCCTCTACAAAGGTGACATCCCAGTCCTCCATGCCCTCAACCAGACCTCAAGTGGCTCCTTGAACATGGGCTGGCTCTCAAACTGGAGAGGCTACACCATGAGAGCCACTATGTCCATTTCCATGTCGACCTGTGCTGCCTCCAGGGTGGGGATGGAAATGGAGGAATGTGCACTAGCAGTTGCGGCTTCCATGGTTGCAGTGGGAGCAGTTGCAGCAGGAATGGGGGAGACATATGCACTCGCTTCTGGCCCCTTGCAAAGGCACGGCCATACAGTCGGGATACAAATGATGGCTCCATCCACACAGAGGAACTGGTCAAGGAGCTCATAATAGGGTGATGTTTGCCTCCTGTGGCCGGAGGTGAAGTTGTTGTCCTGGATTTCTTTGTATCCACATCTCAAGTCCTTGGCCTATTGCCGGCACTGGTTCATGTCCCAGGTGTACCCCTGCTGTGCCATTTAGGCCACGTTCTCTTGGAACACCACCTTATTCCCATAGCACTTCACCAGGGCATGTAGGACCTCCCCTCATAGAGTGAGGAAGGCCTTGGTCTCTTCCTCAGTCCAGGGAATGCAGAATTGGCAGGCGGATTTGTAATTGGAGAGCAACTGTGGTGGTGGTATCAGTGCTGGTTGCCTGGCTGTTAGTTTGAGCCATGGCCCCAGCAAGGGTAATCCTCCGCAAGTCATTACAGAGAATGCAATGGCCGGGAAAGAGCAAGCATCGGCACATACTGCCAACCAGGAAAAACTGAAAGAACGCATGTTTAAAAATGGCATTGTGGGCTTTTACGGCAAACATTACGTGCACATCATTGAGAGCAAGAGTGGAGAGAAGTGCTGGGAATGGTTGCTCCTTGGAATGCTCTAGGATTTTTGCCCACGACTCTATGGACGTCTACGCACTGAGGATGCACACAACCTGATTGACAGGGCATGGACACGTGGAGGTACATTAGTCTACATTTGCCTGCATGGCAGGCTCTGCATCCTCTGGGACCCTACCGTGAATGGGGTCTGCGTGTCCAGTGGGTGGTGGCCACGTGTCCAGTGGTGGCAAACGCCTAATAAAAGGACAGCCACCTGGTGTGGGCTACTGTCTCATTTGTTACCACCCTCAGTCTGACTGATTTTATAATCTTTCTTTTCTCAGTAAAGTCCTGTCAGTTACAAAGCTGCTGTCCTGTCACTCCCTCTCTGCCCAGCACTGTAGGAGAAATGTGGGCCTGGATGGGTTCGGGGCATATCCAGTGCTCAAAGCTGAGTTCAGGGTATTTGTGTTGGGTTTTACTGATACAAGCTGCGATCCACAAGCCACTGACTCTGAAGTAGTTCCTTCAAAGCCCTGCACGCATTCTCCAACAGGAGCTGGGCCAATCTAAGCTACCAGCCTCACTCCTCTGGCCATGAATCACAAACCATTTATTCCAGAGTAGTCACACATAAGCCGTTTCTTGTCTCTCCTGCTTAGGACCAACATGGTAATCCTGCTGTGAACAGAATGAGAGCTACTATTTCCCTTTCAAAGGGCTTGAGAAGGAAACATGTTTTTGTGAAACTTCTAAGGCTTCCTAATCTTTTCTTTTCTTTTCGGTTTTGATAAAAGTTGGTTTCCAAAAACCCAATTCTGGTTCTAATAAGCACTGGCTGCTGCAAACCCTGATGTTTCCAGTTTGGAAAAACTTCCACTGCTTGAACTCCTAATGTCCCAGTTTTCAGTATATTTGGTAAAAGTGATATACCAAGAAAGAAAATTTAAAACAAACAACAACAACAACAAAAACCCATCGTACAAAATGTTCAGAAAATGGGAATATTTGGGTGGAAATGGAGCAGGAAAAGGTTCCCTTTGGGGCTGATGCTCTTTTTGATGGAAAACCCCCTTTCTGGGGGAACCTTTCCCGCAGCGTTGCCTGTTTACATCCTTTGGGATTGCTATGGGAGCAGGGTGCTTTGTGTCCATGAGGCAAAAGCAGTTCAGTTCAGAGCAAACAAGCTGCTTGTATCAACCAGTGCTTATTCCAGAAAGACAATCCTCCAGGAATGAAATAGGATTGACATTACAGTGGTATCTAGTCATGGATCCCTAGAGCCCAATGGTCCCTTGGGCAAAGTGGGCATTTTTTCAGAATGCCCAGACTTCTGGGGCCAGCACAAATGAGTCCATGCAATTCTCAAGCTATGCTTCATGGTCATCCGCATCTGTCTTCTGCTCATTTCCCTTCCCCTGCAGATAGGGTGGCCATACCTCCCCTTTAAAAGAGGACACATTATTATTAATTAATTATTATTATTATTAGCATTTACATAGTGCCAGCAATGTACCTGGCACTTTACAAAGAATAAGATAGACACAGTCCCTGCCCAAGAGCTTACAATCTAAAGACAGAGGGAGGGGAGACAGGGAAGGGGGAACAGAGGGAGAGACAAGGAATGCGACATTCATGAGGATGCGAGAACTCAGGTACACGCTCTTGACTTGATTGCAGTAAGTTGGGAGTTGACAGATAACAGGTGGGGGATAATCCTGGCTGGGAATGGTTAGCAGGAGTTAGGAAGGGCGGAGCGGAAGAGGTGGGTTTTGAGGAGGGACTTGAAGGTGTGGAGGGTGGGGGCAAGGCAGACGAGGGCAGGGAGGGAGTTCCAGGTATGCAGGGCAGCGAGGGAGAAGGGATGAAGGCTGTTGGGGGAGCAGGGGAGGCGTGGGAGGGTGAGGGAGGGGATGGAAGAGGAG
>QEPC01008833.1:261446-311385 GCA_003113815.1 Sphenodon punctatus
TGTGCATGTAGACTGTGTTTTCTGATGTTAACCCTGGGAACTCGTTGCTGCTGTGTTTTGCCAGCGTGTTCTGTGTTTCCTTGTGTTTTGGATTTATACATTATTTATTTTAAGCTTGATGTGCATGTAGACTGTGTTTTCTTCCATCCGATGTTAACCCTGGGAGCTCCTGGATTGTGCCAGGGTTTTGCCACTGTTTTCCTTTTAAGCTTGAAGTGCATTTTAGACTGGGTTTTCTTCCATCTGATGTTAACCCTGGGAACTCCTGGCTGCTGGGTTATGCCCTGGCTCCACCTACCGTTGCCCTGACTCCGCCTACCATTGCCCTGGCTCTGCCCACCAGCTCGCCGGCCTTACTGCCTCTCCAAACTAAAAAGCCCCTGACACACACCCTCTGTAGTTATGCTCATGAACTCCTTGTTTTAGCATTGGCTTTGAATATTGAGTAAAGTGGTATCATGATTTCCTGCTCCTTGTACTCATGGCTCACTGCGTGGTGGTTGCAGAGAGGAGCAGGTAGTGGGATCCAAGAGCAAAGCCACTCAACACTGTACCACTATAATTATGCAGTTTCCTAAGAAAACCAGACTAAGTAATCATCTACTCCAGCTCTGCGTTCATTTTGAGGACACAGTGCTGTGGCACAACAGTGTAACTAATGGGGACAGG
The DNA here is from genome assembly GCA_003113815.1 of Sphenodon punctatus. Classification (NCBI taxonomy): domain Eukaryota; kingdom Metazoa; phylum Chordata; class Lepidosauria; order Sphenodontia; family Sphenodontidae; genus Sphenodon; species Sphenodon punctatus. The sequence goes on from QEPC01008833.1 coordinate 262,116, forward strand.
CAGTACACCCAAAAGCCTAGGAACCTCACATTCCCTGGTGCAGGTGTATCTCCTAATTGGGGGTGGGGGGGGGGAGGGCAGGGCAGGGTTCCCATAGGTAGGAGGGAACACTAGCCATTCCAACCTAGCTACACTGCTGGGGAGGCAAACCAGTGCTCCATGCAGTACCAGAAATACTCTAATTATCAACTGAGCACCTTGCTTTATTCTGCTGACTTGGCGTGTCCCATGGCTCTTGCAGCTCATTAATCTTCTGCCTGCCTGAGCATGGGGATGCACTTTGCCAGCAGTGAGCTGTGACTAATAAAGAGAAACAAGAGCCTCTCAGAGCTGGGTCTGGGTCCATCCATCTCCATCAAGAAGACTCACTGTGGAGCAGGTAGGCTCACGCAGAGCAGGGACTGCTTTGAGAGAAATTGAACACCCTTGAGCAGCTGCTCCTCATTTACCCAACACCACTAGGGCTGCCACCTGTGGTGGATTTTTACCTGACACTCCCATAGGTCAAAATGGAAGTGTCAGGTAAAAAACAACCAAAGGTGGAAGCCCTAAACACAACGAGTCTTAAAACTTGCAGGGGTTTCACTCTTAGCAGGTTTTTAAAAAAAAACACTTTGGTATCTCTGAGGTCCTTAAGAGTTCTTTATTCCAAATCAAGGGCTTTCAGTATTCCTTGCTGCTTTTCTTGTTCCAAATCTGCTTGCTTAGAGTTTCCCCCCCAAACTTTCAGTCATGACTCCCCCAGAATCCCCCATGAATCCACAATCCAGCTTTTTATGGATCTCTATGCTAAGTAATCCAGTGTAGCTGGGGGTAGCCCGAGACAGCTAAACTTCCAAGTCCCTTTATGGAGACAACACAGTGAACAGCTACATTGGATGTTCCAGATTTAATTTCTGTGTTACACCAGGATCATGTGTGTTCTGTGTATGTTGCTTTCTCTAGCTTTATCACAAAGGGCAGTCAAGAAGTTTGTCAGGGTAGCTTGTTGAAGCACCCCCCAATTAAGACTCAGACACCAAAGTTGGGTTAACATTTGGCCGCACTCTTTATTAAAAACACAACCAATCGTAACGAATGAACAACAGCCGGTGGGGGCAATTGCACCAAGCAATTTGGGTCCAGTATGCTAACTAATATCTATACTCATTAATTCTTGTACTGGCCTGGACGTGCCTTCCAATGTCAGTACCCATGGCAAACGGTTCCCTCCTTTGACAGCGCAACTGCAAATGTGTCCGAAAGGAGGGACAAACCCAACTGTGGGCAGGAGTAAGGAGTCCCGTGCTCGCAAGGTGTGAAGACAGTACATGTCCCTACTCACCCTGCTAAAACACTGCTCCCAGGGTCATGACCCCAGTGCATGCTGTGCCCCACATTAACCCGAGGTCACCTCCCCATCTCTTAAGGAGATGACTCAATATATTAACTTATTCCTATTTAACCTATAATAGCATACTGGACCCCTGCCACAAAGGGGTGGTCAATCAGAACCACCCCCACCACCTTAAAACAATAGGGATTCCAAATGCCCAACAAGGGCAGCCAAATACATGTTGTTACCCACTTGGGACAAATGAACCCCGTCTTGCCGATAAGAGTTCACATGCCTGGAACTCCCTCCCTGTCCACATCCGCCTTGCCCCCTCCCTTCATACCTTCAAATCTCTCCTTAAAACTCACCTCTTTCGCTCTGCTCTGTCTGACTCTTTATCCTGCTGAGCCACTATTCCTATACCTACGATCGGTTTACCCTTATCCTTGCAACATGGACCTGCCTGCTGTCATTCTCATCGTAACCAAGCCAAGTACGTGCACTTGAGACCTCGCATCTTCATGAATGTTAGACCCCTTGTCTCTCCCTCTGTTCCCCTTCCTAAGTCTCTCCCCCAGCTCCTGTCTCTCAGATTGTAAGCCCTAGGGGCAGGGACCGTGTCTATTTTATTACTTTGTAAAGTGCCAGGTACACTGCTGGCGCTATATAAATGTTTGTTAATAATAATAATAACTTCGGGTGTGCACTATTCCCGTGTGTTTAATGACAGACCCACCTAGGCTTGTTACCCACTTTCCTATTTCCCTGTTGATGTTCCTTCTGGTTTTATCAATCCTACCCAGCTTTTCGGCCCTGGCCCAATTCACCCTCGGTATCCAATTCGTCCAAATCATATGTAATCCCCTAAATTTGTCTCTAATCAATAACAGGTCCCTCTTAATTTGTATTATTAAATCAAGACCCTTCCTGTTGGCCAAATCATTTTCGCCCAAGTGAATCACTAAGATATGTGGTACTGGGAAATTCCTCGATTCAGACAACAGAAGGGGCAGTTGGTTCCACCGCATGCCGCTCTGCCCTCTTCACCTAAGATGTGCCCGTGCATCCAAGCCCAGATGCAATCCCCATGGGGTCTGAAAGGTGGCTCTTCTGGCCCAACACACCAGGCTGTGACCCACGATGCACACCTCTCTTCGTTCAGTCACCGGAACCCCACATCCTGGCAATAAACAATTATCATGTTAGTTCTCTATGTCCTCACATATTTTTTAAATGTGTTCGATCGCCATCTGCCCACAGCCTTGATCGCTTCGTCTGGCAACCCTGCAGCTGCCGCAGCGGTAGCTGCACCAATCCAAAAGGAGTGCGATCCAAAATCCCGAGCCGGTAAACCTAAATGGTTGAGTGCTGAACGTAAAACTGCAATGAATTGGTGGCTGGTCATGCTACCCCCTAGCTTATGAATAAACAAGTAACCCTGGCACTGCGGTCGTATATCGAGGTATCGTCGCAACTGCATCACAGGGCAAATTGTTTCTATGCCACTCTTAAACAACTTGACCCTGTGCCCCTGCCCCTCTGGTCTGTCTTGGAACGCCTTAGCCACAACCCGACTTGCCCAGGGCCCCAGGTGATGTCTTCTACCCTTAATGCTCGATCAGAGTCAACCCCACTTGATGTTTGTACCACTTTGTTGATTATAAACCCTCCGAAATATGTGATTACTTATGCTGTTGTGAATAACTGAACCTCAAAGGAATCATAACAAATCTTAGCAAGGGCCCCAACTAATCTGACCAATATGGGTGTTGTGATAGGTGCCCTACTATGTGCCTGGGGGGCAGACATCCTGGACCATGCCTCAAACATCTGCTTCAAATAAAAACCCCTGTCTGGTGGAGGGTGACCCCTTAGCCGATTCGCAAATTTCAGGGCTGCTATCTTTCCAGCAATAGTTCCCACAGCCAACCCATTATCCCGTAAGGCCATTGCAAACTGTATAACTTCTGGTTTCGAAATGGGGAACCCTGTCCACCAACCTTTCTTTGCCCTAAAGGATTGAAATTCGCACAATGCCCTACAGTAAGCCTGCTGGGTTCTAGGGGCAAGGGATCCTTGAACGATACCCTGCAATTTGATCCTTGAACGATGTCCTGCAATTTTACCTCCCAAGAGTCCATATCTCTGGTGGCAAGGGATCCGGGGCAGCTCTGACCTCTGGTGTCAACTCCCGGAAGCGGTTCATCTGGAACCAAGAAAGGGCATCAGCTATGCCATTATCGATTCCCGGAACGTGTCTTGCCTTGAACAATATGTTGTCTTTCAAACACCTCATCACAAGAGTACGCACGAGGCTCATTACCCTCACGGATCGTGATGAGAGTGTGTTGACTATATGAACCACAGCCAGGTTGTCACACCAAAATAGGACCACTCAATTAGTGAATTGCCCCGACCACAGTAAAACTGCAACCACAATAGGGAACAATTAGAGAAACATGAGGTCCCTGGTGACTCCCTCGACGTACCACTCTGCCGGCCAAGGCGCCGAGCACCAGTGTCCTCTGAAATATACCCCAAATCCCTGACCACCAGCCACATCTGAATGCACCTGAAAATTTGCCTTTATGAACCACTTCTCCCTCCAAAAACTCACCCTGTTGAATTCCTCTAGGAACTGCAGCCATACCCCCATGTCCAGCCTCATCTCCCTCGTTACTTGTATCCAGTGATGGGGCGCCTGGTCCCCCCTTAACTTGGCGTATACCCTAGATAGAAAAGCCCTACCTAGTGCTACCACACGACATGCAAAATTAAGGCTACCAATATGTGACTGTAATGTTGTGACCATGATTTTGCATGTTGCCAAACATCCCTTTATCTTCTCCCTCAAGGCACTCAACTTCTCCTGGGGCAATCGTGACATTGACATCTTCGTGTCCAGCTCGATGCCCAGGTAGGTAAGTGTAGTTGCTGGCCCCTCAGTTTTTTCCGGGGCTAGTGGGATGCCCAACTCGAGGGCCACCTCCTGAAATAACCGCAGGGCGGTGGCGCATTCCTCCACTGCTGGGCAGCCGATCAACAAGTCGCCCAAGAATTTGGTGACGTCCCCAGCCTGCATTCTTTGCCTGAGAACCCACTCCAGCAAGGAACTGAATCGTTCAAATGCCGAGCAGGATATGGAGCACCCCATCAGCATTGCGCGGTCATAATAATACAACCCTTCAAATTGGAAGCCTAATAAGTGGAAACTGCTTGAGTGGACAGGGAGCAAACGGAAAGCCAAGTTAACATCGCACTTTGCCAGGAGGGCTCCCCTACCCATAGCCTTCACTTTTTCCACTGCCGTGTCTAATGATGCATACCTAACTGTTGTTAGTTCCCTAGGTATTGTGTCATTTACTTAGTTTCCCTGGGGATATGACAGGTGATGTATCAAACGATACTCACCAGTTGCCTTCTTTGGGACTGTTCCTAGTGGTGAGCCTATCAGGTTGGGCATAGGGGGTTGACTAAATTGGCCTACTACCCGGCCCTCACGCACGTCCTTCTGTATTTTTTGCCTGATCACTCCCTCGAGACCTTGCACTGATTTTAAATTCTTCACAGACCCATTCTCTGGTACCATCCCCGCTGGAATAAAGAATCCCTGTCTAAACCCCCCCACGACATAAGCCACTTCTTCGCGGTCGGGGTGCCCCGAGTGCTGCTTCCAAACACTCAATTCTGATTGGGGTTGGTCCCTTTTGCAGGACAGGCTCCAGTCGTGGGTCCCTGTCCGCTCTTTCCATTCCTGGGACCGTGACCATATCTACCCCTTCCCCCTTTTTGCTTGGGACGGAAACAGTTGGTTGCCAGGTGCCCTCCCCTGCAATTTGAATACCCGTGATGAAATCTACAGGTTCCTCGATTGCATCAGCCTGCCCTGTTGTATTCCCAACACAGGCCAGGTCTTCCTTGAAATCCCTTCCAACTATCCCCGCAAAATGGATCGTTAGCCGGTGTGACACCGCCTCTTACCAGGGGATGGCCACTGTCCGCCTGCGGCGCATTGGTGGCATCGATCATGCACTCTAACCATAGGTCAGGTGCATGAGCGTACCCATGGAGTTCTGGTGTGTTGGCTGCCCTATGACGAAATGCTTGCGTCATAGCGCAACCAAGATCCAGCAGGCCCAGTACTATAAGCCCTGCACACTATATCAGAGTATTTGTGTAATTCCAACCCTCTTCCTGGGTCAGCCTGCAGGATGACCCCCATATATATCGCAAATGTGGTGGTCCAATTTGCCCAGTTGCGATCTGCCTTCGGGCAGCAAAATTTCTCCTTCTCCTTCTCGCCCTCGTGGTCGGTGTGATCCACTATTGGATCACTGAATAATAAAGCGAAAAGATCCACATACTCGTCCTTTATAATTTTCTCCTTCGTAGCCGGGAGGAGGTGTTCACCGAACCGGGCTGCCACACTAGGGATGGCCCCGCTGGGAGGGGGGTAGGACGGCAGGCTGACCTGGGCGTCGTGGGCACCACCTCACCAACTGCAGTAACTGCAGCCGGAGTGGAGACTCCAGATGACAGCACCACCGTTATGCCCCTTTTGTCCACTGCCCCAACCATGGTACTCCCTGCCCAGGAGAGGCCCTGGGGGCTGCAGGCGTGACCCACACCCATGACCCGTTCCACTGGGCTAACTGTGGTGCCCCTCCCTGGACTACCGTGGCTGGGGAACTGGTGACCTGACCCCCGAGTGTTTGAATGGTGCCTGTTGGGGGTGCCTCCACTCCATCCAAGGGAAGCCCCATGCTGCTCCCCACCATACTCCCCACTTGTCCTGAACCTAACCCAGTGACTACACCCCCATCCCCACACTCACCTCGGGTCGGCATATGACTGCTACTTTCCTGTTCAGAACTCGCCACGGGCTGCCTTGTAACAGGTGGTGCCGGCTGTGCACTCCTCACCCCGAAGAGTTCTGCCTCGAGATCCAAAATCCTACACCACATCTCGGCGTCCGAAGGACCCTCCGCCTGTCCTGGGCCCTGCGTCCCCCTCCTACTCGGTGGTGGTGGTCCATCACTGTCTGTAGGTACACAATCCCCTGGCCCCCCAAACCTGTGTGGCTGCCCCCTCGCTGCGCTCCCCACCCCCTGACTGTACAGTGCCATTCCCGGCACTCCCTCCGTATCACTGATGCCCGTCTCCCCATCGCCCTGAGGGAAGTGGGGGGGGGGGAGCTCCTCGTTGCACGAGGGATTGCTGTGGGGCTTCCCTTTCCCCTGGCTGGGTTGAATCCCCTTCAACCCCCTGCCCAAGGAAATCACTGGTGAGGCCAGTAGATTCATGCTGGCCCCTGTTTTCTGCCACCATGTGGGAAGGGACACCCGGGCCATGCCCTTGATAGCCACCTCCGAGAGGGGGCCCTTCAACACTGGGATGCCCTGTCCCTGCATCCCAATCACATCGTACTGGGGGGGTTATTACCCGCCCCCCACGCCGAACAGCCTCCTGAACCCCGATGGGGGTAGGCCCTAACAGGCCAGTCTCTGACCCGCAATTGCTGTTCACTGGCCCAATCAGGGGCCCGGGACTCATGTTTCCCAGATCACCCCTCCCACATAAGGCCTCCCTGCCATGCGCCCCCGCGACAGTTTGCTCCCTCATCCGAGCCTCGCATTTCCTGAGGCGGGAAAACATCACCTCTCTGGGGGGAAGGGCTTCCCCTTCCCCCCAGCCATCACCTCCTTCCAGCTGCCCCGCATTGCTGCCCCGAGATCCTGTCGCTGGCGGGGCCTTGCTCGTAGAGCCCTTTCTTCGTGCCTTCCCCATGGCGCCAGGAACCAATCAGGCCTTCCTCTTAGAGCCGGTGATTCAGCAGCAAGGAATTCCTGCTGCTGACTCGTCGCCTCCACACCATGAACTGCCGCTGTCTGTGGCTCACAGGAGACTCGCCCCCGCCTAAAAGAGGGAGTGTCTCCAATCAATTCCCCGCACAGCGCAACTAGTGCATGCACCTTCGGGACGGCTGCCCGGCAGCCTCGTTTGCAAACCGCAGCGGAGCCTTCTAACAGGCCTCCGCTGTGCGGCCCTGTCTAGTGTCTCCCACCTCTGCCGCAGGCAAAGTTAAATAGAAAGGGGGGGGGGACAAATCACCCGTCACCGCCATTTAGGCAGCGAAGGGGCCTTTGCAATGGTTTGTGCAGTCAGCTGAGTTATTTTAGGCATAGCTTCTGACAGGCTCACCCAGCATAGCAGCCTTGGAGAACAAAAGAAAAGACCAAGCCCACAATAAACAAAGGATGAAAGCAGGGAGAAAGCTGCTGGGTGACTTTTAGTGACCTGGTTTGACAAAGGCTTTCAGATGCCAGGTAAAAGCAATTCTTCCTTTGGGGCTCCTGGCCTGCAATCCAGCCGACGTCCCCTGTTTGGTTGCAAAAACAGTCTGCTCATTTGTCTGGCTCAGAAATGGGACAGCAATGAGCCTGGCTGACATTTAAAAGCCTATGGGCAAATGGATTTATTATCATAATTTGATGTGGGCAGGATCTCAGGCAGGTCGTGCTGTTGAGCACAGCAGGCTTCTGCAGGAATGGATGGTCCTGACTTGTGGCAGTTATTTTTCAAATAAAGCATTAGAAATGCCCCTCACTGCAAAGCACCAATCTTATATTCCCTCCGCACTGCCCACTCTCTTGTGCAGAGTTTGTCATCAGTACCTGCACTCCAGGCAGCCTCCCCAACTCCCAGCCACATGTGCAGAGTACAGGTAGCTGGCACATTTCAACAGCAAATTTAAAATGCTTTGCATTTGGGTTTTATCCTCCACCAGCAAAAAGGGCAGCAGGCAGGAATCTGTGTGGTTTTGTTGACTCAGCTTGGGGAGTCTGTTATGCTGAGTCACGGGAATGGCTATACAGTAATTTATGGCCTAGGTTCTCAAAATGGGGGGGGCACGAGGTGGGGAAGGCCCTTCACAGGGTCATGGAAGGTGCTGGGGGAGGGGGCATGGAAAGGACCCCATCTGATAAACACCTAGCTCCACGCTCTTACTGAGCTAGGTGGAATCTCCAAAATAATGGAGTAGCAAGGGGGAGAATGAGTCAAAGAGGTTTGGGGCAGGGGGAAGCAATAGAAGGTTGATGGGGAACAGAGGAGAGGAAGCAAGGTGTATGTGGTGCGGGGAGGACATCAACTACAACAGACAAGTCGAAGGGGGACACAGTTCAAAAAAGTTTGAGAACCACTGCTCTATGGGGCTGTCTCAGATATTGTCAGCGTTAAGTGAGGGGTAGTGGTTGGAACCCTTTGCTTAAGAAGGAGGTATAAGATGCAAGCATGAACAAGGAGGAGAAGGGGAAGCTTACTCTGCAAATGTTTTACTAAACCAATTCACAGGAAGTCTCACTGGTCCCTGAGGAATGACAGTGCTGGATTTGGGGAGGAAGGGCCATCAGCACTATGGTCATTTACACCAGTGCAGGAGCACTACATTGCTGAGAACTGGTCTGGAAACTGAAAATCCCCAGGGTTGGGTTCCGTTCCCACTGTGTCCTCGGTGAAGGGGGTGGGAAGGGGCTGCTACTGAACTTTGCTCCTTCAGAGAATAAAAAATAATTATGCACTACCACCTCCCAAATGTAGTTGGAAAATATATCTATTTTTTATACAATATAAACCTACTGTTTCTAGACAGTGAGTGAAACCAGTTGCTGTAGCAGGCAGAGGTTATATCGGCTTTGCAAAGTGCTGTAGGTTTATGCACAGGCTAACATGGAAACAAGTAAACAGGGCAGGAGTGGAGTTAGGAGATAAACATTATCAGTTCTTAGCAATACCATGTTAACAACATCCACCATCATGGGACAACGTGAACTAACATTACTAACTGTTGGGTTAATTGTGAATCTCAAAGAAGGTAGGGTTTCTTTAAAGTAGCAGTTCCTGTAGTTATGAGACTGTCAGCTCCCTTGCTCTCCTGGCTGTGGATAGGGCTTGAAAATCAAACACTCAGACACCAGAAAGCAAGTGAAGAGAGTCCCAAACAATCTTTTAAAAAATTTCATGAGTTAACAAGTCTCTTGATTTTTGAATGGTTGGGACCACCAATAACTTGCACACATAGGAAACCTGTGTCATGCCGGTAAGATTTAGGCTAGATACTCATTTCCATTCTAGGTTCTTGCCTGTTGCTGATCTGCTGGAGACACCCAGGGTATAGACACTGACAAGTTAGAATGGCCATCCCCTCTGCTGTGTGAGGTTGATGGGAAGGACTGCACTGTGTTACTTTCAGGGGAAATAAAACACCAAGGGCCCCAGGGCAGAAAGCTCCATTTAAGCTGTCTTAATTGCAGACGGTGGAACCTGCATGACTGCATGAAACCAAACCACAGGTCCCACTTGGGCCATGTTCCAATGAACAGCAATAAACCTAAGTGACTACTTCAATTTAGTTAAACTGAAGTAACTACTGCACTTCAGTAGCATTCCGATTAATAGCTCCGGAAAGCTGGGAATGATTGCTGAACCTTCTGTTTCCACTGTCACATTGGTAACTATTTACATGAACAGTTACTTCAAAATACAAATTGAAGGAGTGTATCTACTCCAGGTTTTTCCAGGAGTACAACTTCTCTTCCTACTCTTGAATAACTTCAGTTTAGTGCTCTGTTCATGTGAACACTTCAGGAGTAAAACCAAAGTAAGTCACATCTACATCGAATTAACTGTTCATCAGAATGTGGCTTTGGTCTCAGCACTGACACAGTCCTGGACTCCAAGGGGACCTTTCTGAAGCCCTAGGGGCCATGGGAGCAACAGCATGGTACCCTCATTGCATTGTGGTGTCAGTAGTAGGGTTATGATGAGTCAGAGATGGAGCACACTGAAGTTCTCCCAACCGGACAGGGCTGTAGTGTGGGTTACTCACCCTGTGGAAGTTTGGAGGTGTTATTAGGAATATTGCACCTATGTGAAGCCATGCATCAGTAACCAAACCATGTCTTCAACTTCCCAAAAGCACGTTCTTGAACACAGCTCTGTTCCTACTGTGCCAGGGAGCTATCCAAGGGGCACAGAGCTGGCTCTGCACCACCCTTCCCTGAGGGGCTAGGAGTGTGGGAGGGAGTGAGGAGTGCTCCCCAGACGCCCATACTCACTAGTGGCATCAAGCTGAGTTATGCCAGGGGCTAGTGATGTCCTGAGGCAGCAGACTGTATCTGCATGACAGATACCTGGGTGTGAAGGTACCACATCAGTACCTGTGCTTGCTTCTATCCCCACACCAGCGTAAGTGTGTCAGGGGCATCACATGGCAAATAGCAGGACAAGAGGTTGCCCCATGCTGGTCACATAGTACACCTGTGCACACAAAGAGAGGGCAAGTAGCAGAGTCATCAGTGTGGCTGGCATCATGGTGACTACACAGCCTTGTAACCGGTACGTGGACAAGGCCTTCCAGCCATATCCTCAGGTTACACCCTGAGCATCGCTCAGCTGGCCACAGGGCTCCTCCTCTGTCCTTTGTGGTAGCTGCAGGCTTACCAAGCCGTGCCAAACTTATTAAGGGCAACTGTCCTAGCCCTGAGCAACCAATCTCATGCCTTGCTTGCCCCCTTTGTTGTAGCAAATGGAAGCATCCATTTCCAGGTCAGAGGGTTTTCAGCTTCAGCACCTTGGAGAGTGGCTCTCTGGCACTTGAGTACATGAGGTAGGTGCCTGTTGGAGTCTTAAAAGCTTCCCAATCTCTGCAGCCGAATGTTGGCAGATAGTGAACTGCTACAAAGCCTTCATATCCTTGCCACCTGCAACACAAAGAACAGGAGCTCAAGTGTCCCAAGTGGACTCCCAGACTGTCAGTCCCTGAGGGACACCCACCCCATAAAGAACTCTCTCCCTGCCACCTCTTCTCCTCACCCCACTGCTTGTTCCTGCAGCTGGAAAAGCTAGGAACTGACCTAGGACAAAAGCTGTCATCAAAAGCTCTGAGTCATGAGTATTAGAAGATTCTCCATCACCATCTTTTAAGCCAGAACCCAACACTGTTCACCCCCATTCCCTGTATAAATGCCATGTTGGAAGGGGTTGCTGAAGCAGCAGCTGAACTGAACAGGTGACTGCTTGGGGGCTGGTGGTTCAAATACAGCCCGTTAGTGCTATCCTTGGATGGTTGAGTGTGGCCTGTGTTAAAGGGGTGGGAACATTAGATTAATTCCCAAATGGCAAGACCAGGAGCAGAGACCATGGCTGGCAAAGGGCAGGGATGTGTAGCCATGGAAACCCTTGCCCTGAGAGATGGGCCTTCCTGATGAGGCTTTTGTGGTCTCACCCTGCTGTCCCAGTTTTCTGACTAGACAGAAGCACATGGCCCTCAAGCCAAACCGTGTAACAAAGGTTCCAAGTGAGAGGTGAAGGCCTTGCTTTTTGACGAGAAGATGGTCCACCTCAAGTCCTCAGGGCCTTGAAACCATGCTGAGCCTCCCTGTGCTGTCTCTGCTCCAGCCCCACTCTACCATTCCTGTCCCTCCACAACCCTACATGGCTAGAGCAGAGGGCAAGGGCAGAATCACCTCACCTTGTCAATGTACTGATTTGTTGCTCTCTCTTCCCCAGGCTAGCCTAATTGAACAGATCCTAATGGGCTTACAAGGGAGCCAGTTCCAGCCTCTGAGCATTGAAGGCAGCTGGTCTCTTTTTCTGGATTCTTCTCATGATTTGAAGGATGTAGGTGCTTGGCGATCAAACAGGGAGGTTCTACTCACACAGCCTTACCTGTAAATAATGCTGTTTACAGAGAATGTGACCCCATCAAAGGAGTTCGCCACCACCAGGAAAAAATCTTCACCCACTGAGAAAAACTCCCAGTCCAGAGCACTGTAGAAGGGACCAAAACACACAAGGATGTTAATAGACAGCCCCAAAAATTGCCTTACAGTCACCACCCCAAACTGTCCCAGGCAGCAAAGAGTGACCTGGAGGATCACCATTTTCTGTCTGCCCAGCTGTTCTAGATAATGGGTAGGTGTATGCAATCTAGTTCCGATTGGGTAGGTGATCACAGGAGAGCTGGCATTAATTGGCAGCCTCTAGAGATGAACATGATGACTGTCAATGTACCCCACAAGAACCTACAGTCTGGCCCTCGGTACCCACCGAGTGACCCCCAGCTGCATCACCTTAGGCATGACCAGGCAGTGACCATTAACACGGAGTGAGTTGTCCAGCATGGACTGTTACACTGCACTGTAACAGCAACACCAAGCAGCCTGCACTTTATTGATGAGCAACTTCCAACTGCCTTACAGCTCTGGGTCTGCAAGCTCAGCTTCAGCGTGACAGGAGGGCTGGTGCAGAGACTTAGTATGAATCACAGTGCACTGCTCACCTGTGCATATGATTGCTGCCAAGTTCAACAGAGGTACTCAGGCTGTGACTTGAGCACAGGATTTGGCCAGCATGCAGTAAGAGCCAGCCTTCCTGCTAAATGAATTATGAAATGTGCGAGCACGTGAGGGGGCACCTGCAGCTATTGCCGTTTCAATGCAGACCTTCCTCCAAGCACCTTGGATGCATTTACAAATCTATCAGGTATTTCAGAACCTATTCCCGCTCAGCAAATCTTCCTGTTCAGCCAAACTCCAGCCTGGACAGAGACCCAGGTAATGCAGGTTGTGTGGCCTGGACATGCTATGAGGCCTTGGGCATGTCACGTCTGGCCTGGTAGTCAGAGGTGAGTAACCCCACCCTTAGTGGCTTCTAGGAGCATGGAGGATCCCTGAGTATCAAGCCCTGACACCAAACCCTGTGAGGTGGGGTTAATGCTGTTCCCTACTTCACCAAGCACTTTGAGATTTAAGGGTGAGTGCTGTGTCAGCGACTGGAGCTGGCGTGCTGCCAGAAGCCAGCTGGAAAGGAGCCTCCCCGCCGTGCGCGGTGGAGGCTGGGGGATGCAGGCAAGAGTGGAGAAGGGTTAGGGTTGTCATCTTACAGGGGCAGGGCAGCAGTTTTCTGGGGCAAGGGGGAAGCCAGAGGGGCATCAAGGGGTGTCCTCCCCAACACCCCAAGGGAAGAACTGCCCCTGCAATCTAGAATGAACAAGGATGGGGAGAGAGAGGTACATACATTCCCATTTTACAGATAGGGCACTGAGGCTGAGAGAGACAGGGTGTTACTGTTTTCTGATGTGACAGTAGCCCACAATGCTTTTCCCCATGTGGAATTGCAGGCTATCACCACAGTTGAATGTGCTACCAAATGCTCACCTGGGCTGTTCCCTGGGCAGTGCATGTAGCTCAGACTGTGATTTGGGAACATCCACAGGTCACAACCCGGACTAAACGTCAACACTGCCCAGGGAACGGCTGGCTGACCGGGTGTCAATCATGGCATTATAGATGAACAGTCGCTTTACTTAAGCCGGTCGGGGTCCCCACTGGTTTTTGGGCAGCCATTGGTGTCATGGCAGCCCGTCAGCCGGAGTGGGTGGGCCGTTCAGTGCAGTGGTGGGGTTGGGCAGATGCACATCTGTGCATCTCCCCCCACCCAGGTTATTATCACGGTTGTTTGGCAGCTCGCCCGGACCCCAACCAGAGTAATGGCGTGCGCACGCACGCACGCACGCACGCACGCACGCACACAGGTAAGTTGTGGATGACGGTTGGCACCATCACTTCTGAAAATACCCACTGACTTGCCCAAGGCTACCCAGTAAGTTCATGATTAAACTGGAATTTGAATCCAGTTCTTCCAGGTCCAAGTCCAACATCTTATTCAGTAGGCTACACTGGCTCCTGTATTGAAAGTTGGGGTAAAATCTAAATATTTTATTGGAAACTAATTGAGAATTTTTAAAAATCACCTGTATTCTGATGAAAAAGCTCTTTTTCTGCTTTTGTGCCAAGAGAAAGTAGAAGTACCTGTAGGTGAGAACGTCCTGATATTTGACAAACATCTGTGCAGTGATGTTAAGCTCATAGATGGAGGAATTAATGGCATAGTAGTTGTTTGGTGCGAGAGTTTCACTGTCGTAACTGTGACTATTGGCAACAGCAAGGAAGATTCTGTCTCCAATGTGAAAGACTTCCCAGTCTGCAGCTCCAAATGTCTAGGTCAAAATGAAAGGGAGAAAGAAACATTGTAAAGATGAACATAGGTACCCATTACAAAAGAATGTATCCAGTCCAGTACATTGCCTGCCTGGGACTCCCTTCCAGGCAAGCACTTCAGCATGTGCTTTCCTTTAACACTTTACGAGTCCCAATAAAATCAATATGCCAATATGTCACTCTGAATCTGAGGGTGGAAGCACAAGCTTCTGGAGCGGTCAGAAAAGCTACCATTGAAGAGGAAATTCTCTACTGAAAACAAGAATCCAGATTCTACTCCACTGGCCTAAGGGTTTGTCCTCATGCTCAGAACCTGATAGAGAATCTGTGTCCTCCTGCTGCCTTGTATTTCCTAGGTCTGACACCCTACCCCCAAGAACTCCTCGAGGACAAGGAACTGAAATCAAATGGCGCCAACTGTATTATGCATTGACAAGCAAGAGTTCGGATGGTCTGGCTGCCACTGCAACATACCCAACCTGACTGCTCTGGCAAATCACCATAAGGAACTAGGTTTAATCAAGCAGCATGATACTGTCTAGTGGTATCATTTAAAAGGTGACCCATGATTATTTTACTGAATGGGGTCTTAGAGAAAAGATATCCCTTCAGAAAAATCAGAACAATCCAGGATAGGTGACTACATTAAATAATACAAAGATCATTTTTTATGCTTTATGCATGGTGAGGACATAGCTAGTTTAGTAGGAGTTCTCACAATGGAGAGAGGAACAGGGAGCTGCCTCACAGATCTCTGCTAGGAACAGTGGGGTCAATCCCATGCACGCTGCACGCATCTCCATAGAGATTGCATTGTGCCACGTAGGACGCCACACGAATCCCGCTTGGGATTATGGCCAGTGCTGCCAACTTATTCATTAATAAGTTAGTCGCTCCATCAATGACCTCGTGGCCTTTTGGAACACCTGGCTGGCAGAGGCCATTGATCGGGTGACATTATTATTATTATTATTATTAACAAACATTTATATAGCACCAGCAGTGTACCTGGCACTTTACAAAGTAATAAAATAGACACAGTCCCTGATCCTAGGGCTTACAATCTGAGACACAGGAGCTGGGGGAGAGACATAGGCAGGAAAACAGAGGGAGAGACAAGGGGTCTAACATTCATGAAGATGCAAGGTCTCAGGTGCACGTACTTGGCTTGGTTACGATGAGAATGACAGCAGGCAGGTCCATGTGTAAAGGAGAAGGGTAAACCGATCGTACGTATAGGAAATAGTGGCTCAGCAGGATAAAGAGTCAGACAGAGGAGAGTGAAAGAGGTGAGTTTTAAGGAGAGATTTGAAGGTATGAAGGGAGGGGGCAAGGCGGATGTGGACAGGGAGGGAGTTCCAGGCATGGGGGGTAGCAAGTGAGAAGGGACGAAGGTGCTTAGGGGAGCAGGGAAGGCGTGGAAGGGTGAGAGAAGGGACAGAGGAGGAGTGAAGTGCACGGGCTGGAGTATGGAGGGCGATAAGTGCAGAGAGGTAGGGGGGAGCGAGGTTGTGAAGAGCTTTATAAGTGAAGACTAGGAGCTTGTACAGGATTCATTCAGGAAGGGGAAGCCAGTGAAGCAAAGAGAGGAGGGGCTGCACATAGTCGAAGCGACTGGCGAGGTAGTTGACCCTGGCAGCAGAGTTTTGGACAGAGATGAGGGGAGAAAGGTGAGACTGGGGAAGGCCAGAAAGAAGGAGGTTACAGTAATCGAGGAGAGAGATGACCAGAGCATGAACAAGAGTTTTGGTAGATGAGACAGAGAGAAAAGGGTGAATCTTAGCAATGTTATGAAGGGAGAAGTGACAGGATTTAGCAACAGTCAATGTAGGGTTTAAAAGACTTCTAGGCATCCTCTTCCAGCATTTTATCACTGCAGGTCCCTGTGGTTCACGAGGGCCTGGGGTTGCTAAAGTGTGAAGGGAGGCAGTTAGAGTGATGGTGGTGCCGTACTCATGCCCTAGACGTCCGACTGCAACACAGAGTGTTTTTGAGGACTTATGCTGTGGCTGTGCGGGCAGCAAAGAAACGATTCTTTGCTGCCCTTATAGTGTTTGCTCAGTCATGTCCAGAGGAGCTGTTCTGAGTGGTGAGGGGGTTGGTCAGTCCACCTTGTCTCCACTTGGAACTGGACTTGTCCAACGCCCGCTGTGACATGTTTTTACAGTACTTTGCAGATAAAAATGCTTGCATTAAGTATGACTTTGACTCTGCCACTTTAGAGGCAGTGGCAAAGTCAGAGATTAGGAATGTCCTATCTGGTCAGGATTTGGGGGATGAATTTCAATTGGTGACACCTGCCAAGGTGGCGGATGTCCTGGGGTCTGTTCGGGCCACAACTTGTGAGTTCGATCCCTGCTCGTCCTGGCTGGCTAAGGCCTCCAGGGAGACACTGGAGCAGGTGCTGGTGGGTGTGATTAACACCTCCCTGAAGGAGGGGACGGTGCCAGACTGCCTCAAGGAGGCTGTGGTCCAGCCTCTCCTCAAGAAACCATCTCTTGACATTGATGCTCCAGCAAGCTATTGGACTGTCTCTAACCTTCCCTTTTTAGGGAAGGTTATTGAATGGATGGTGGCCCATCAACTTCAGGTGCATCTGGACAGCACCAGTTTTCTTGATCCCATGCAGTCGGGCTTTTGTCTGGGGTATGGCATGGAAACAGTGTTGGTGGCCTTGGGCGATGACCTCTTAGTAGAACTGGATAGGGGTCATATGAACATTTGCAGCTGCGCTGTAGCCTGAGACACCTTTTGCCAATTACGACTGGTGAGGAGGCTCCTCCCATATGTCTCAGACTCCAATATAGCCACCATCATCCATGCATTTGTCACCTCAAGACTGGACTACTGCAATGCGCTCTATGTGGGGCTGCCACAGTGATGGTTCAGAAGCTGCAGCTGGTGCAAAATGTGGCAGTCCATCTACTTACTGGGATGGGCCACAGGGAGCACATTCAACCAATGCTCTGAGCGCTGTACTGGCTACCTATTGTCTTTGGGCCCGATTCAAGGTGCTGTTTTTGACGTTTAAAGCCCTACATGGCCTGGGCCTTGCTTATCTAAGGATCACCTCACCCCCATGGCGGCCCCAGCAGTTGTCCGGGAGCGCTCTTCTGAAGGTCCCCGCAGTATCAGCAGGTTCGGACAGGTGGGCGTTCTCGGCAGCCACACTGTCACTGTGGAATGCCCTCCTGGCAGAGGTTCGCCTCAGCTCAGATCTCCTTGCTTTCAGACTAATATGTAAGACCTGGCTCTTCCATCAGGCATTTGGCAGGGGAGGAGCGGGGGAAGAGGGGGGATTTTCTACGCAGATCAGGAATTTTTCTGTGGATTGTAGTTGTTTTTATAATTTACTTGTATTTTTATATTTGTATTTTTATTTTTAAAAATGTATTTGTAGTGTATATTTTTATATATGTGTGTGAACCACCCCGAGTCGCCTTGTGTGAGAGGGGCAGGGTACAAATGTAAATAAATAAAATGAATAATCTGGCAAGGTGTGCAGGTGATACAAAATTATTCTAGATAGTTAAGTCCAAAGCAGGCTGCCAAGAGTTACAGAAGAGTGGGTTACTAGAGTTACTTTCATGATGGGGGCAAGTCAATCAAATGGCAAAATCAGGCCTAACTGCAAAGTAATGCAAAATGTAAAAAATAAACCTAATTACCTACACACAATGTCAGGCTCAAAATTAACTGTTACCACTTAGGAGAAGGCTCCTGGAGTCACTGTGGATAGTTCATTAAAAACATCTGTTGAATGCACAGCCATGGTCAGAAAAGCAAACAGAATGAACTACTGGGGAAGGAATAAAAAATAACAAAGAAAATGTCCTAATGATGATGATTGATGTATTTAATGCAAGCACTGTACCTGGCACTGAACTGCAATTAATTAGAGATAGGTCACTGTCCAAAGGGATTTACAATCTAAGAGAGAGACAGGGGAGAAGGGAATATAGAGAGAGGGGGATATATTCATGCAGACGAGAAGTTGCAGGTGCATGTTGTTGGCTTAGTTATATGAGCAGAGGGGACCGTGATTGAAAGGACAGTAGTGGAAGCATCAGTGAGCAGTCTGTGGGGGTGAAGAGCTAGGAAAGCCTGATGGAAAAGGTAGGTTTTCAGAAGGAATTTAAAGGTAGGAAGGGAACAGAGCAAATGTGTTCAGAGAGGGACTTTGAAGCATAGGGGGCAGCATGAGATAAGGGCTAAAGATGACTTAAGGAGCAGGAGACTTGGGGGCAGGTGAGAGTGGTGGCAGAGGAGGACTGAAGTTAGGTGGGAAACAAGACCAGAAAGAATAGGGAGGAGACCATAAGGAGCTTTGAAGATAAAGACAAGGAGCTTGTGCTAGATGGAAAGGTGGAGAGGGATTAGACAAGGGATTGAACTTAATCAAAGTGGCTGGCTAGGCTAGACTTACTCAGCCTCTGCTCCTGTTTGCTGTAGGAGAAATCACATCTGGGCTAGGGTCTGCTAAATCACCTCTTCCCCTGACATGAATAAAAATCTATGTGAGATCAGATGTAAAACTTCTAGTGTAAAAATTTTTCCTGTAGCAGCATTCAGTCCCAATCAGGCATTCGTATTTGCAGTGTTAATTCAGGTGCCATTTGCTGTAGCTATAGAAAATCAACAGGCTGAACTCAGCAAATAATTCTGGTCATTAACAGAAACAGCTGTTTAGGAAGCCGACTGTTTAGCAGTTCGACTGTCACTTTAAAGTGTGTGTGTGTGTGTGTGTGTGTGTGTTGTAAAAGCTACAGGCATGGCGGATCAGGGGTGGGGAGGTGCATCATGGTTCCCCTGTGAGAGGGGACACATGGGCCAGGTTGGTTGGAGGTGAGGGGGGTTGTACCATGGTCCCCCAGTGAGGGGGGGAGTCAGTTTTCTTGGTGTGGGAGAGGACGTGGGGGTGGTTGGGATGGGTTGGGGGAAGAAGATGGGGGATATGGGTCTGGTGGAGTTGAGGTTGGGCTGAGAAGGAATTGTTTTTTCTTGGGAAGGGTTGGGTTAGGGTGGGGGAGTAGTGGGGGTTTCCTGCCTGCCTTTATTGCCATTCTGCCTCCGAGACTGCTGGGCTCAGGACATCAGGAGCTGGAGAGGAGGGGCCTCCTTGAGGGAGGTGGAGAATGGGACAGCTATTGGACCAGTTTGGAGTCATTTGGGGCATGGGGAGGTAGGGCAGGGCAGGGGGAAAAAAAAATCTATCAGGGGCATCAGGAGAGGCAGCTGTGTCTTTTCCTATGTCCTGTTCCCCTCATCTTGGGCTATTTCGGGGTCGACGCCAGTGGAGCCCCTGATCAAAAGCTGATGCTGCTTAATGCAAGGTCAGTGGCAAATAAAACATCAACCATCTTTGATCTTATTCAGGATGAAGCTGCTGACCACATATGCATTACAGTGATCTGACTGGATGAGGCATCTGGGCCTAATATTGCCCTGGATGGTGCCAGCTGGGTACTCAGTGCAGTATCAGCCTAGCATCGGGGGCTGGGTGGGGGGGCAGTGTAGCAGTGATCTGTAAAGACAGACACCATGGTCTTTCAAAGGTATCTGGTGCCTAACTCCTCCAATATAGAGTGTGCCCACCTTGTGTTGGAGTTGGCCAGGGAGAGACTGGGGATTTTGCTGGTGTACCAACCACCCTGCTGCACAGCAGACTCCCTGACTGAGCTGTTTTCAGAGGTGGTCTTGAAGTCATCCAGACTTATAGTCTTGGGTGCATACATGCTGGGACCAACCTTTGGGGCCAGAGAGGGACTTCATGGCCTCCATGACAACTATGGGTCTATCCCAAATTATATCTGGCCCAACACATGAGGTGGGACACACGTTGATGTTTTGCACCAGCCTGGAGACAGGGGTTCTAATTATTGGGTGGGGTGTTATAATATCGTTGTCATAGTCAGACCACTACCTTTTGAAGGCCCAGATCCCCACCCTCCTTTGCCCCATCAGGATGGTAGACCAGTTAGGTTGAACTGCCCCTGGAGACTTATGGATTAGATTGGTTTCCAGAACTCTCTGGGGGATTTACCTACTGACCTTGACGACTACTCTGTTGATGACCTGGTCATTCTATGGAATGAAATCTTGAAAAGGGCTGGTGTGGCAGGGAGCAGCATGATGGGGCTTCTGCCCCTTTAAGAGTGCAGCGAGTGCCAGCCTGAGGACTGGGCAGGCTGGGATGCACCAGACAACTGAACTGGATGGCTGAGGAAGAGCTTGGCAAAGCCAGCCCTGTAATAGTGAGAAAAGCCAGCAGAGACAGAAGTGAGAGTGGCAAGGTGCTGGCCTTGTAGGGCTGGAAGCCTGAAGGGTTAGCCATGCATGCCCACTCCCTGGTACAAAAGAGGACACCAAGTCAGATGGTTCGGTCTGTGTCTGGCTGTAGCCAGAGTAATACCTCTCCAGGGAAGCTGGCTCTCTGCAGGAACCATATCCATGGACTTGCTGAAGCTGCTGTGCTGGGGAGTAGCCTGGGGATAACTACAGACGACTGGGAGTGCTCAAATGATAACCAAGAGCAGCCTGGAGGGCTGGGCTGCCTGAAAAGGCCCAGGGACTGGGCTGCTGACAACCAGAACTGTATAGAATAAGCCAGCCAGAGGACTGTTGCCTGGCTGAGCTGGGGCTTCAGTTAGGGCTGGGGTTGCCAGAGGGCTGTTTCCCAGGGTTAGTGGCAGGCTGCAGGAACTGAGCGTTAACCTGCCAAGAGACTATACGTTGGGAACTGTGTATGCCCAGGCAGGGTACAAGGTGGATGAGCCAGCCTTGGGCATTGATATGGCGGACATTGTATACTGATGTGGGAACTAATGCGGAGACTGTGCGCAATTATTAGGATCAAATCCTGCAGTGACTTGGGACCGCACCCTGTTACAGTCATTGACACAGTTGCACCCAGGCATCTGCTCCCACTGCAGTGACAACATAGGTCCCCCTGGTACACGGAAGACCTGAGGCGGGAGTGTAGGCAGTTAGAGCGCAGGTGGAGCTCGACTCACGCTGAAGCTGACCGATTGTGGCATAGACCATTTTTAAAGGACTATGCCGTGGTGATGGCAGTGAAGAAAGCTTTCTTCTCCACTATCATAGTATCTGAAAGGTCTCATCCTTTTCAGGCGGTGAACAGCCTGGTTAATCCGGTCCATCTTCGCCATGAACCTGAGTCATCTACTGCCCACTGTGACATTTTTATTAACTGCTTTGCAGACAAAATCACTCCTATTCACAACGACTTGGGGGCTGCTACTTTCACTGAAGAGTCAGAGTTTGGGTCTGTGGAAGCTCAGCCTTGTCCCATTTGTTTGGATCAGTTTCAATTAGTGTCATCCACCAATGCAGAGTGTGTGCTTGGAGCAATGTGGGCATCTAGTTGTGAATTAGATCCTTGCCTGTCCTGGTTGGTGAAAGCCAGCCAGGAGATGGGGCCTTTGCTGGCTGGGTTGGGTTGTCAGTGCATCCCTTCGGGACGGTAGGTTGTTGGACACCCTTAAAATTGCAGTGGTCTGGCGACTGGCCCCTGCTTAAGAAACTATCTTTAGATGCTGACTCCCGGCCACCTATCGCCATCTCTAACCTTTCCTATTGAGGGAAGGTTATTGAATGGTTGGCTAACCCACAGCTTCAGGCTCATCTTGATGCTTTTGGATTCCTGGACCCATTCCAGTCAGGTTTTCATCCAGGGTATAGTACGGCAACTGTGCTTGTGGCCTTGGCTGATGATCTACGCCTGGATATTGACAGAGGGAATTGTGCCCTATTTATCATGTTGGATCTTTGATACTGTTGACCATGATGTGTTGCTGATACGTTTGTGGGACCTGGCAGGGGTGCACAGGACTGCTCAAGTGGTTCTGTTCATTCCTATTGAGGGAGGTCCCAGCGGATCGTGATGGGAGTTTGCTCATTGTCCCCTTGGGACCTCCTTTGTGGTGTCCTGCAAGGTTCCATTGTCTCCCTTCTTGTTCAATGTGTATCTGCAGCCCCTGGGCAAGATCATCTGGCTGTTTGGAGTGAGATGCCATCAGTATGCTGATGACACCCAGATCTACACTCTTCTTCATCTGACCCAGGTCCCACAGTCTTGGTGCTTTTCCAGTGCCTGGTTGCTGTTCGGGACTGGAGGACAGTGAGCAGATTGAAGCTGAATCCAGACAAGACTGAAGTGATGATTGTTGGCCGATCTTGTGACCTGGAGGGGATTGGGACCCCTATTATTGAGGGAGTCCAGCCCTCTCTAGTTACTCAGGTCCACAGCCTTGGTGTGCATCTACATCCTCTGCTCTGTCTGGATTGTCAGGTTGTGGTGGTGGCCAGGAGCGCCTTTCATCAACTCCATCTGGCAAGAAGGCTGCGGCCTTTTCTTTCTGACTCAGATCTGGCCACCATCATTCTCAAGCTAGACTGCTGCAATTCACTCTACATGAGGCTGCCACATTCTGCACCACATTCTGGTGCAGAACGTGGTGTCCTGGCTCCTTTCAGGAGTGGGTTTCGGTGAGCACATTACACCTGTGCTCTATAATCTGCACAGGCTTCCTACAGCTTTCTGGGCACAATTCAAAGTGCTCGTTCTGGCATTTAAAGCCCTAAACAGTTTGGGCCCTCTATATCTGAAATACCGTCTCTCTTTCCATGCTCCACTGTGACCCCTGCGATAGGCTGGGAGCACACTCTTGCTGGTATCACCACTCAACCACACGACAAGGGCCTTCAGAGAGGCATTCTTGGTTGCTGCCCCAATGCTATGGAACTCTCTTCCCCTGGAGGTCCGCCAGAGCCCACGCTTGAGTATATTCTGGAGGGAGCGTAAAACTTCTTTTTGGAAGAGCTTTTGGCAGGCAGGGATAGAGGTTGGGTGGGTGGGTTTTGTGGGGCAAGGGTAGGATTTTTAGGGTATTTTAGTGTATTATTTTATATTTTTCCCTGTGTGTTTTTTTAAGCTGCCCTGAGTCTTCAGAGAGGGGTGGGGTATGTATAAATAAATAATAAGTAAATAAATAAATAAATAAATAAATACTGGTTTAAGATCTGAATCTCAAAGCCCTGGACAAAGACAGGTTACCAGGGAAATGCCCCACTGGTAAGGGAAAGAGTTAAGACATGTAAAAGTCAACTCTTTGTCAGCCAGCTCCTCAGTTGTGTGGCTTGCTCCTGACAGTAATATATAGACGCTAGTTTTAGTAGGATCTATTTGGATTGAGGGTTTTGCTGCCTTTTGTGGATTAGTAAATAACAAGCTCCAGACTGTCAGAGGTGAAGTGAGACTGTTACAGTCTTATACACCGTTATGCTTCTCCAGTGCTGGTCAGCATCTGCAGAGTTCAGTCTTCTCCATGCCTAAAACAAGGGCAAGGTTAGAAACTGCCAGACTGGGTCAGACCAATGACTCACCTATCCAAAGGAAGAAGTGTCATGTTTTTATTGAGGGTATAATTCTGGTTAACAGGCGGGGTGGAGGAACACAGAAATCTAATGGTTATCTGAGATTTTGAATGAAAGGAGTTTGGGAGTTATTGTTGCTATAGCACCAACCCAGCACCTGCCCAAGTCACGCAGACATATGCCAACTTACTAGTGGTCATTGCTTATGGGCTCCCCACTCAGCTGTCAGTGCTAGTAAGCCAGCTATATCTAAAGTGGGTTGTCCCACCAAGGAAAGCAGTAGGTTAACACTAAACGGCTGATGCAAACAGTGGGGATGCACCATCAGTTGGGTTGAACCAAACTGCTAGACAATGTGAATAATACTGGATTCTTGTCTCCAGTAGGCACATACTCTGTTTCAATGAGTTACAGAATCAAAATGGGACTTTGTACATTTTCCCCACCAATTTATACACTGAGCTGTCCCCAGGCAATCAAACATGCCAAACCTTGCTCACCTTAAACGGTGGAGTAATCCCATTAAAGTCAGCATCAGCACAGTGCAAGCAGTACAGATGTGTTCATTTCATTGCCATTACTTACCAGGATTGACTGGAAGAGCTGAAAGGCCCCGCCAAGCCAGATGTAGATGTGAGAATAGATCTTGGTGGAGGTGCCATTAAAAGTATTGGCCACAACCAGGAAGGAATAAGGCCCGACGTTAAAGAATTCCCAGTCATAGGCTCCGGAGGTAGAAATGGTCTGATTGGCCTCAAAAAGCCCTGTCCTAGGGTTCCACCTGTATATGACGCTGTCTATGTTATGATTATCCCCTGAGAAAGGACAGGAAAAGGAAAGGGCATTAGCAAACAGGCTACATCTGCCCTGGCACACAACTGAGGTCAAGCAGGAGGAGATGAAATACACACATGAGACTGGAGCAGCCCACAACACAGATGCCTATTAATGCCCAATTTTTTCCTCAGAAAAATAAACAAGATGCTACTTGAAATTCAATTTCACTTGGCAACTTTCAGCCATATTGTGGAGTTAGGAATTCTAAATGCAGGGAGGCTGAAGGAGCCCTCCTCGTATGCAACACATTAAGGAAAGGAGGCAAGAGAGAGAAGAGACAAGGGACAGGGAATTCCCTGCAGAGAAACAGCAGCACTCCTGCTCCTAACCTCCAGCTATTGAGCATGATAGAAAGCTCAGGACTTGCACTTTTGGCTAGGGAGTCTGCTGCTGCTGCTTCCCAGCTTAACAGTGGACCAGCAGGGATCCAGAAGCATTCCCACAGCACAGCCTCTAGAGGCCAGCAAATATAACGGGACTGGGGGGGAAATTTGCTGCCCACTTAAAAATTCACCGCCCTAGGCTGCTATCTATCTCCACCTAGCAGTGAAGCTGGACCTACCCAGATGAAAACCCTTCCAGGTGCTGGTATATACAACATCCATAAGTTAATGCCTGCTGTATTAAGAATAGTAATTGACTACAGAGTCACCGGGTGGCACTGCTAGGTTTATGTGTACATGGAAGGGAGATGGGGTTTTGCAGTTGAATTCCTTTGTGTAGCCACTCCTTCTTCCCTTCTCACTCATTGTGTGTGTCTCAGTCTCCATTTTTGTGTTACTACTAGTTAGATGCAACTAAGGATCTGTGCCTGGAAAGCTTACGTAAAGTTCTATTTTTAAACCTTCAGCTGCATTTGTCCTTACTGATTGGGAATCAGTTATTACTCTGCAACGCCAGACATGTGCAGGATGGTGTGGGGGAGGCAATTCAAAGACGCCATCAACAGTTAGCATGCAGTAACAGAATTCTGGTGGGGAAGCCAAACCTTCAGGCTGTCTCTCAAGAATGGAATGTGCCATATACACAGGTCAGCAAGCAATGTGCAAAGTGAGGTGGGACTTACAGAGCTACTTCACTGCCTGACCTCGCTACATATCAAACATTGTCCCTCCCCCAGATAGCAGTAAAGACTGTCCCCTCTGGCTGTACAGCTTAATCACTATAGTAGCTTGCTGTCCTTGGCTACAGTGCCTCCCATCGCTCTAGACAACCGTGACCACTGTACGCAGAGACAAACTGTACAACATGCCTTTTCACACACGTGTTTTCAGTAGTTCTGGATTTTACCAAATGTTAACATTTTCAGCTGGAAATTCCCATGAAACTCCACAGGTTAAGCTGTTTGGAAAGATTTCAACAGAAATTGTGCAGCTGTTTTAAAATAGAAATAAGCAGCCTTGCTAATGTTAACCAATTCTTTTCAATTGTCTATTTCACTTGTAAGAGGCCTACACACCAGGTTCAGGGGTTCAGAGAAAGACCCTGACATTTTGCACGTAGTTTATCCTGGGCTCAGAAAAATGTCTTTTGCTATCCCCATGGAAACACACCCAGACTCGGTGAAATTACAATGCCCTGTTTGCACATGCACTGTACACCACTCCCACCTGCACTACACCTGCTCCAACATCTGCAGTCTTTCTTGTCCACCCCTGCCCCCACGCCCAGGCCTTCCAGTTTTCCTGCAGGAAAATACTATTCATTCTATGCACAGCAGTCATACAGGCAGCCTACACAGCTTCCTGAGGCAGGTCCCCCATGTAGCAGCTCCAAAACAATGCCTCCCCTCAGTCCCTGGCCATCCCTGGCATCCCCAGCTGCCAGAATAGCTCCCCTTTAGAGTGGAGAGCAGACAGTAAGAATTTAAAGCAGCCCTAAATGTTCTTAGAGGTATGTCAAGAGCTGGCCTGGCTATAGCTGATTTCAGGGTCAAGAGCTGTGAAGACTGCTTAAAGACCCTTTTGTCCCCGTCTTCTTGCCCGGCACCAAACCTCTGTGCAGTTCAGGGTCTTGCTTAATGTGGGGGGAAAACACATTCCCAAATAATCAATCTGACTACCAATTCCACGAGAGTTCTTTCACAAGTGTCCCAAGCAGGCATCATTGACACAAAGAGCTCCATTGCTACTAGCAGTGCTGCTGGGCCCCAGTGCTCTGTGTCCAGCTCAGCTGCCAGACTCTCCTTTCCCAAAACATCTGTGAAAACAGCTCTCATTCCTCCCTCCAATCCATTTACACAAAGTAACACCCCTGTCCTGCTCTTTGGAGTCTGCCCCCTAAAAAGCACAGAAACCACTCCTTCCTTTCAGCTCCCATTCCCCCATCAGTCTTCTGGACCTTACAGCTGACCTTGAAACTGGGAACCACCCTATTCCTGCCCCAACAACTGGCCCAGGAGTCTGCAGGGCTCCAGGTGTATTTAATGTATGTCTCTCTGGATTAAGGTGGAGACAAAGTAGTTTGAATGATATATTTTATTGGACCAATTATTGTTGGTGAAAAAGTGCAAGCTTTCAGACCTCACAAGGTCCTTCCTCAGGCAAGTAGTGCTGATTCCTACTTGCCTGAGGAAGGACCCTGCAAGGTCTAAAAGCTTGCACATTTTCACCAGCAGTAGTTGGTCCAATAAAAGATTTCATTCAAACTACTTTGACTCCACCTCTGTCACTCGGGGACCAACAAGGCAACCACACATTCTCTGAACTAACAATTAGGACAGACTGAAGCTAGAACTAACCCCAAAAGCACATGCTAAAGGCCTTAGTTTGGAAGCAGCAGCAGCAGACTTAGGGCGTTTATAGACGAGACAAAAAAGGCGGCTGATCCTTTGATCAGCCGCCTTTGTTTGCGCTCGTCTAATTGCCTAGCCAGGGTCTTACCCCGCGTCGGAGGGGGCAGGCGATCCTGCCCCCTCCGAGGCGGATTCCCAAAGTGCCGGCTTTACGCCGCACTTCCGGGTTCCGTGGGCGAGGCGCATGCGCACTCGCACTCTGCGCCGTGTCTGAACATCAGACACGGCAGACAGAGAAGGCGGGGGAAGAGATGCCGACGCAGGACGATCCCGCTTTTCAGCGGGATCGTCTATAAACGCCCTTAGAAGGAAAGCACTCACTACTTTCTGCAAGAGAAGGGAACACCCAGTCTCAAGCACAGGTCACTGTACCTCCATGTAGCCATGGCACAAACACCTATCACCACCTGCCCATGTGCAGTCTCACCCAGGTTGTGGGCTTGTTCTCCAATGTGTACAGCTCCTGGAGAAGCCAACACCTGGTGAAACTAAGGCAGTACAATGTTCTAAAAACGGATCGGGGAGGAAGAGCAGGCTGTATCTAGGGTCATTGGCACAGCACTCAAATGGGAACCCAGGTAAGTAAACTGACTGCTGGAGTGGTTTACACATACATGAGTATGCTGCACAGAGACCTGAAAATATCGGGCTTACAAATTTGATAGGTTTAGGCTCATCATTGGCTGCGCCCAGAGCTCTCTGCAGGTATCTCTGGCTCCTTCCTCTCCTGGATCTGGTCTTAATTAGTGAAGAGCTTAGTGAGCGATTGGTGGAATAAATCTTCTCATTTTCTATCTGAAGACATGCAGTGATTCACACTCTCTCAGTGGCAGAACCATTGACCCTGCCACTTCTACAGATATCACCAGTTCGCAATTTCAGAGACTCTTTTTATACCGAAAACAAATAGAGCTGTTGTCTGCACATGTTTTTTTCTGCATCAGCACTGGGAGAGGGTGCGTGATGCACAAGAACTCAGAGTGGTCTCAGTGATGGAGGACTCTTTATAACTATCCAAGGGGTTTCCATTGTATTCTTACACCTCTTGCCTGCTGTTTTAGCAAGACAGATTCTTGGTTTTCAGCTGTGCTGCTAGAACTGGAACATCTTGTTTTTCAGACTGTCTCAGTTCCTTTCATGAAACTGACAAAAACAGTGGCTATTTGCTAGTTCTCGTTTACAGGCAAACCCTTTTGCAAAGATCTGGGCATAACTACGTGGTTCTCTGGTGTTAAATCACTTGGAGCGGCTGCATTTATGCTAACATTTCTCTCTGGAGCGCAGCACACTGTTTCTTTATAATCAGTCTCAGAACAGGATGTTCTAATAGGGAGAATCTGGAAAGTTTTGAGCTGGTTCAGCTTTCATTATAATTGGGGGCTCAAGGCACTCAGCTCCTCCTAGAGTTTTGCACCTTGCAGAATTGGCTCCTGAGATCAGAACTCTATGGGCCAGACTTAGCATCCAGTGCTTTTGTGGGAATCTGCCCCTTAGCCACTGATTTCTGGAGTGTGAGCCAGCAGGAAGGGGAAGGCATGGAGGAAAATATGTGATTCTTCAAATCCAAGATTAGCAAGTAATGCAGGAGTAGAGCACTTGCACACTGTAGGAATAACCCTGGGAAGCCTCTTGTAAGTAAAAAGATATTCAGCTTTTTAGCCAACACGGCTCATTGTTAATAGGTCTGCCCACTCATAAGTCATTTAAATTCCACGTAAAACTTAATTTGAAGGTTTAAGTGATGCCATCTGCACAAGGGTGAACTTCCTATGGGAATGACTGTCAGCTAGAAAAATGGCAGACAGATGTGGCACATTGATACTTCCAGCTGGGCAGCAGAATATGCTCCCAGGAATGTAGTTTCCCACGGCTTCCTCTCACCCCATGTGGTCAGCCCCTCTAACAGTCCAAGGATCACAGATGAATGCTTCCCTTTTCCTTGAGCTTATACACAGTCAACTGCTGTGTCTGTCTTAATCTTACTTGAGAAAAAGCATGGGCTCCCTGCGATTTAAGGGAGGAAGGATGAGACTGGGTGGAGTCGGGCTCCCCAGTTCCCTGGTAGTGAGGGAATGAGCAGCCTGGGCAGGGGAGGCCTGCCAGGCTGGTAAGGAGCACAGAGGGGAGCTAGCGGGCTGTCCTGTGCCCCAGGATAAAGGTATTACTGGACAGGAGGGCGACTGAGCCAGCCCAGGGTGGGTACCAGTGAGAGAGCCTGGGTAGGGGAGGCTTGCCAGGCTGGTAAAAGAAGGAGTTGTTCTGGGTAGAGTGGGGCTCCCCAGGCAGTAGAAAAAGGTGGAAGTCCAGGCAGTGTGCACATGGATGAGTCGGCCCAGGGGGAAGAAAGATGAAGGTCACAGGGCTAGGTGGAAGTTGGCTCCTAACCCGGTGTAGGAAGGTCAAGGACCTAGGCAGAGAGGTGATGAAGCCAACCCAGAGAGACTGAGATCAATGCCCTTCCCTGAGGAATAAACTCTCCCCAACTGGCTGAAGAGGGAGGGGTGTAGCAGAGAGGCCTGAGTGGGTCCCTACCCCTTTAAGAGTCAGCAGGCCAAGCAAGGTGACGGCCCTTTAAAGAGAGGAAGCTGCAAGTGAGCAGAGGAAGTGGAGAACACCTGAGTGTGCAGGTGAGTAGCAGGCAGGTTCTCAGCCCAGCTGGGAGGCTAGGTTCCTGCCAGCAGCAGCAGTGTTCAGAGCAGCAGAGAGAGAGGAGTAAAGCTCAGGTGGCATGAGTTGAGAGCAGAGGCCGTTGGGCTGAAATTAACAAGCTACTGTGGAGAGGTGGCCACAGCACCAGAGTGAAGCTGGATGGGTCTGGGAGACTCACCCAGAAGGGCTGGAGCATGGCTTGGGTGGGAGCCCAGGCTTGACCCAGGCAACAGAGACAGTGCCAGCAGAGCTGAGAAACCGGGCGTGAGATCATGAGGCTGGGAACTGGGGGCTTGACTGAAAAGGACTGAGGTACTGATGGGACCCAGGAGCTAAACCATGATGTGATAGCAAACTTGACATGGCCAGGGTGCATCCCTGTTACAGACCAACTATTTGATCTTACTACATATGTTAGGAGAAAACCAGTGGGGGCTCTCTCATTTAGCAAGCTTTGCATATTCATCCAATTTTAGATTCCAAAGATCTTGACACTTTAAAGAAGTCTTCAGGTTAGAATCATGGTCGCTGGCAATATAGAGGAAAGGGTCTTTGAGTGAAAACAGATGTGACATTAGCCCACTTTAGCCCATGAGAGCCCACCTTAGCCCGGGACTCACCTGCACATCTGGTCTGTCTCCGCCAGATGTTCGCCTGCTACCGCCCCAGGGTGGGCTGCCAGCCACTACAGGATGAGTCAGGCAGCAGCAGTTGGAGATGCAGCCTGGGCTAAGGCCTGGCCACCTGGGATAAACAGGGCTAACCGTCTCCCTCCCGTCTGTTAGGGGCCTGCCTAGCCCCACTCCAAGGCAAGGTCGGTGGATCCGGCCCAGAGGAGCACACTCACCCTGGTCCCGCTGAACAGCTGATTGAGGGGAGGGGCAAAGGAGCATGTGCAGGTCCCCTATCAGTTGTTCAGCAGGGCCAGGTGTGGCACTGTGCACTCCTCCAGGCTTCCCCGATCAGCTGTTCAGCAGGGTCGGGTGAGCATGCTCCTTTAGGCCCCCCGATCAGCTGTTCAGTGAAGTCAGGTGTGCATGCTCCTCCACCCCCACCCCGATGAGCTGTTCAGTGGGGCCAGGGTGTCTGCGCTCCTCCAATCCCCCCGATAAGCTGTTCAGCAGGGCTGGGTGAGTGCGCTCCTTAGGGCCCCCCTGTTCAGCTGTTTGGTGTGTGCACCTGACCTGCCAAACAGCTGATTGGGGGTACTCCAGTGCATCTGATCAGCTGTCTGGCAAGCTGAGTGAGCACATCAAACAGCTGATGGAGTGCTCTTGGGGCCAACCCAATCAGCTGTTTGGTGGCAGTTCTTTCCAGGGGCCTGATCCTGCTGAACAGCAGGGGACCAGGAGTCCTGTCCCATGTGGACAGCTCCTCGGGCCGCCTTGGAGCGTGGAGGGACCTGTGAGAACAGCCCCCATGCCTGGGTTATGGGGGGGGGGGAGAGCTGCTCATGTCTTCCCTGACAACCCAAGGAGTGGCAGCTGCAGTGGTTTGCCCTGGGGCAGTCTGGGGAGGTGCCTTGCTGCCATCATGTCTGTTTTCACCCTTTGATAGGTTATTTGGGAATCTTGTTGCTTCCACTATTGCCCCAAGGAAGTGCTGTGTCTAGCACAATTCTGATGAGCCTTTACAAATGTCACATGAGGGAGCTTGCACCCATTAATTCACTGCAATATCCTTCCTGGCAGAACTAACTTCTACCAGGGTTACTAATGGGGAGGATGCACCCTAGTAAGTTAGAAGGGACATAGAACATTGAGCTTACCCAGCTGGCTCACTGGGGGTATCAAGATTTCCAGAGATAAGTATACGTCCACTATGCCAGCACAAGAGATAGCGTTCAGACTCAAGGAAGAATATACAAAATGAAATCAAATTCTATTCCTATCTCACTGTCAATGTTACTCTGATGCCATAAAGGGGCACAGCTAATGATGACGAAAGGAAATCAAATAACGAAAGAGGCTGTTCCATGCAGCAGCAACCCTCTGCCAGCTATCCCCAGCTAAGGAGCAAGAAGAATGTCCATATGCCATGATACAGAAAGTGGAAGAGTGTTGCATTGTCAGAGAGAGAAATCTACACAGTAAATTACCTGTATACCATTGACCCAGAAAACAGGGAAAAGACTGTTTTTTTCTTCCTGGATTAAGTTTGTGCAAGGTTATCTTGGAAGGTATTTCAACAGTTTGTAATTGTTAATATTTAACAAATAAGAGGATGATTTGTTAATGGCAGGTGTTTTAAGAGTCTTCTAGGTGGAGACCAAGGAATCATCAGATGAAAGAAGCTGCTATATAATATCCATAGTACTTATCTGACCTCTGTTACTACAGGGTCTCAGTATCTCATGCACTTCAATGTATTTACCCTGAAAACCCACTGCAAAGTAGGGCAGTGCAGCATTACCCAATTTACAGATGGGGAAATAAGACACAGAAAAATTAGGTGTCTGTCTGATTCAGTACATGGGGAGGCAGTGGTGGAGTAGAGGTGCTGAAATTGGGTCTTTCTGAGCTCAGGACAACCTTTTTTCTCCCGCTTCCTGATCTTTCAAACATCTGGCTGCACAGTCTGACCTCTTTAGGCTGAAGTAAGAAAGCCCAGTAAGGACCAGGCTAAGAAATCGAAGTGACTGCTTGAATGTCTATATAGAATCATGTAACAAACACTACCATCATCCTGCCTCTTCTTCCATCTGTACAACAGAGACCATAGTACATGGCTGTTAAAGTCTGATAGGTGTTTTGCCCCTTGGAAATGGAATGGTTAATATAGATCTGAAATGTAGGAGTGCAGTTAAAACACAGAGAATATTTCCTGGCCATCAGTCACATGACATGGGTCAGGCTGCTAATGATCAATACCCTTGTATCTGTCAGTATTGCCAGCCCAAATGTTTAAAAATAATGAGTTAAGCTCTCAAAGTCAGGGGAATGGTTAAAAACATTGCGAAGTTATGTTTCCACCACCAACCTGCACACACATAATAGTGACCATGGCTGTGCCAGAGTTGACACAGTGACCTGTGGAGTGTGCGCCTTGGCTTGTCACAAAGAAACCATCGGGTAAAAACAGACGTGCGGCCAGCACAGCAGCTCCCCAGCCTGAGGTGGGAAATTGCAGCTGACACAGTCCGGCACCAGACAAACATGCCTGCAATCAGAGAGCCATCCTGCCTCTGGCACAGCCCAGGTAGGGCCGGGAGCCCAACAAAAATGTGGCCAGACAGCCCCACCCCACCCCCGCCCAGCTCCCAGAACCCCACCCCTCACCATGACGGACAACCATGGCAGCTGGCCACCGCAGCCTCCGACCAACAGTCAGTAAGGCAGGACAGAACAGACATGCTGGCTCGTTGTGGCCCACGTGGGCGGCCCTTAGTCCTGGCTGTGACTCAAGATTTTCCAAGGACACAGCCTGGGCTAGCTGCCTACCCTCCCTGGGGCAGTCCTGGGCTAACATCTGACGGAGCCAAAACAGATGTGCCGGTGGCTCCCGGGCCACAACAGGCCACCACCACCACGTCTATTTTTACCCATGGAGTCCCAGACACTTCCTTTAATAGGAACTAGTCTTCTCACCCTAGTCTCTCTGTACTAGGTATGTACACTCTGTGCTGTGCCATTAGCAACAAGGTCTAGATACCTTCTCGGTGGTTGGCCACTGCGAGGAAGGCCTCTCCCTCAATGTCAAATGCCTCCCAGTCCCTAGCGCTGTGCGTGTTGATCCTCTGGTAGGTGATGAATTTCTCTTTCCTGTGGTTCCACTTGTATATTACAGAGAACTCCTGACCCCTTTCATTCTGCTCAAAATTAGCCACTGCTAGGAAGATCTGAAAAATAATAAGCCACGATATCTCAGTTTCTCTCCTTATAGGGAATGATCAAACACAGGGCAGTAAAAACTGGGATATGATTAGGTACACTGCCTGGCATTTCCTGCCCATTTCCTGTGAATGGGCATCCACACTGGGGCTGCTGCTTCTGCTGAGAAAAAGTACATGCTTCTAAGCTGCACCTTGTGCTGGTGGCAGGCACCACAGCAGTGAATGGCACCGGAGCAATACACACTGCTGAGATGGGTGAGAGGCAGGAGGAAGTGGTGTGGAGGCACGGAATGAAGGAATGGAAAATGAAGAGGAATAGTGGGAAAAGCAGACTATAAGGGAATGGATGGCAAGAGAAGGAAAATCCACTAGAGGGGCTCGGAACAGAGAAATTTGGGCCACGATAGAGATTCTCTTTAGGAATGCTTAGTGCCTGGCAGTCTAGCCCTGCTAAAACCCTGGGTGCTTGCCCACGTTACAGGAGTGGGGAAAACTTACGGGAGAAAAACGTACACTGGGGAAACTTAACGTTTTGCTCTGAACGTGGGCGCAGGGGGTAAAAGCACCATCAGGTGATTCTCGAGTTGGTTTCGATCACACAGGACAGGGCTCAAAATCCAGCTCTGTCATCCATGATGGAAGCCAATGCAAGAATCAATCGCCCGATTACGCTTTTATCCCTCTCCCCCCATGTTCAGAGCAAAACATAAGTTTCCCAATGTAAGTGTCTCTCTCATAAGTTTCCCCCGCTCGTGTAATGTGGGCAAGCACCCAGTGTCCCAAATTGCTGCAAAACAGTCAGAGTCTGGTAGTCTTGGGAGTGAGGAAAGGGAGCGGTTTGTATTAAGTATTCACCACTGTGCTTCTTCTGCACTGGTGGGGGAAAGAACTGTACAAGAGAAAATTTGCCCCTTTCCCACAAATGCAATGTCAATCTTTTCTGGGGCTCAAAAAAGTGAACTCAAAAAAGTGGCTCAAAAAAGGGAACAATTTCCCTCCATCATTCTCCATGTCACTTACTTGCAGGTTTGCCACTTCTAGCCCACTTGCTTTTAGAGTCAAGGGCTTAAGTTTTGCTTCCATTCAAGTCAGCAGCAAAACGTCCAGTACCTTTAACAGTGCTGGCTGGCTTTCATGCAACCGGTGTGGTGCTTTTGTAGATAAACATACATTTCTCTTGGTGCTCATCCTGGCTAACCACATCCCCTCCCAAACCCTACTGGTGCCCTACCACAATTTAAAAATCTGATATTAACAGTGCCATGGATTTGTGAGCAAGTGACTCAAACTGACAATTTAGAAAGATAAGAACATAAGTAGTGCCATACTGAGTCAGACCAATGGTCCATCAAGCCCAACATCCTGTTCTCCAACAGTGGCCAATCTCGATCGCATGGGAGAAGAACCAACAGTCACAATGGTGTTCACTCCCAGCTCCCGACAGTAAGAAGTTCATCCCGTAAGCTACTTGGTTAATAGCCATTAATGGACCTACTCTCTAAGATCTTATCCAGTCCTTTTTTAAACCCAGCTATACTACTGGCCTTGACAACGTCCTCTGGTAACAAATTCCATAAGTTAATTATGCGTTGAGTGAAAAAGTACTTCCTTGTCTTTGTTTTAAATCTGCCGGCAGCTACTTTCATGGAGTGCACCCTAGTTCTAGTACTATTTGAGAGGGTAAATAACCATTCCCTATCTACTTTTTCCACACCACTCAAGATTTTATGAACCTCTATCATATCCCCTCAGTCTTCTCTTCTCTAAGCTGAAGAGACCCAGCTTGTTACACCTCTCTTTGTACAGAAGCCGTTCCATACCCTTTATCATTCTCATTGCCGTTCTCTGTATGTTTTCTAGTTCAGTTATGTCTTTTTTGAGGTGGGGCGACCAGAACTGCACACAATATTCCAGGTCGATCGCACCATTGATTTGTATAGAGGCATTACAACATCCTCAGTTTTATTCCCTATCCGTTTATGAATAACTCCTATCATTCCGTTTGCTCTTTTGACTGCTGCTGTACACTGGGCTGAGGATTTCAGCATATTGTCCACAATCACTCCCAGATCCTTTTCCTGAGTGGTAACTCCTAGCTTAGTATCCAGCATTGTGTACTCGTAGTTTGGATTATTTTTCCCTATGTCCATCACTTTGCACTTGTCCACAATCTCATCTGCC
Organism: Sphenodon punctatus; assembly: GCA_003113815.1. Lineage (NCBI taxonomy): Eukaryota > Metazoa > Chordata > Lepidosauria > Sphenodontia > Sphenodontidae > Sphenodon > Sphenodon punctatus. Next base: position 298,181 of record QEPC01008833.1, read on the forward strand.
ATTTAGATGCCCAGGCACCCAGTCTTGTAAGATCCTGTTGCAGTTCTTCAGTCTGATCATGTTTTAATTACCTTGAATAACTTGGTGTCATCTGCAAATTTGATCACCTCACTCTTAACACCCTTTTCCATATCATTAATGAGTACATTAAACAGCACTGGTCCCAATACAGATCCCTGAGGCACACCACTTTTTACATTTCTCCATTGTGAAAACTGACCATTTAGTCCTACTCTTTGTTCCTATCCTTTAACCAGTTACTGATCCATAGTAAGACACTACCTCCTATCCCATAACTTTTTAATTTTCTCAAGCGTCTTTTATGTGGGACCTTATCAAATGCTTTCTGGAAATCCAGGTACACTATATCTACTGGGTCTTCCTTGTCCACATGCTTATTTATACCCCCAAAGAATTCCAACAGATTAGTGAGGCATGACTTACCTTTGCTAAATGCATGTTGACTCTTCCCCATTAAGCCATGTTTATCAACATGTCAAGCGATTCTGTCCTTAATGATAGTTTCCACCATTTTGCCCAGCACAGACGTCAAGCTTACTGGGCTATAGTTTCCAGGATCACCTCTGGATCCCTTTTTAAATATCGGGGTTACATTTGCCACCCTCCAGTCCTCAGGCACAGTGGCAGATTTTAGTGACAGGTTACAAATTACTAGGTCTGCAATTTCATATTTGAGTTTCTTCAGAGCTCTGGGGTGAATACCATCTGGTCCTGGTGATTTGTTAGTATTTAGTTTGTCAATTTGCTCTAGAACCTCCTCCAGAGTCACAACTGATTTGTGACCGCTCTTCCAATTCATCACCTACAAAGTAAGGTTCCGGCGTGGGTATATCTCCCCAACATCCTCTGCAGTGAAGACCAAAACAAAGAACTCATTCAGCTTCTCTGCAGTATCCTTTTCCTTCCTAAGCACCCCTTCCAGCCCCTGGTCATCTAACAGCCCACTGAGGCCATTTTTAGACGAGCGCGGCGGCGCCCATGCTTGTTTTAAAAAGAGCCAGCAGCCCGTTCCACATGTGACGCTGCCGCCGAATACGCGCATGCGCGGGCGATGCACTTCCATTTCCGGCCGCGTATGACCAGCCTCGATCGCCGACCCGGTCAGTTCGCGGCCAGAAATGGATGCGCATCACCCGCGCATGCACATATTTGGCGGCAGCATCACGTGTGGAACGGACTGCCAGCTCTTTTGAGAAACAAGCGCGGGCGCTGCCGCACTCTTCTGAAAATGGCCTTACTCTCTACCAGGATTCCTGCTTCTGATTTACTTGAAAAAGTTTTATTATTTGTTTTAGCGTCTTTAGCAAATTGCTCATCAAATTCCTTTTTGGCCTGCCTTCTTATTACATCTACTTTGGCAGCGCTTATGCTCTTCCCCATTTACCTCATTGGGACTCTCTTTCCATTTTTTAAAGGATGTCTTTTTGGCTCCAATAGCCTCCTTCACCTCACCATTTAGCCACACAGACAGACGTTTGGTCCTCTTCCTACCTCTTTTAATTTGTGGAATACATTTAATCTGAGCTTTCAAGATGGTGTTTTTAAATAGTTTCCATGCTGCCGGTAGACATTTAATTTTTGCAACTGCTCCTTTAAGTTTTCCTCTAACTAGTATCCTCATTTTTAAATAGTTCCCCTTTCTAAAGTTATATGTTACTGCAGTGGTTTTATTTGGCATTTTTCCTCCTGTGAGTATGTCAAATTTGATTATATTATGATCACTACTGCCCAGTGGTTCCAGCACCGTTACCCCTCACACTAAATCTTCCACTCCACTTAGGACTAGATCCAAAGTGGCTCCTTCTCTTGTTGGTTCCAGGATGAACTGCTCCAGGAAGCAGTCATTTATGACAGCTAGAAATTTGATCTCTGCATCCCGCCCTGAGGCGACATTCACCCAGTCGACAGGAGGGTAATTGAAATTACCCATTATTACTGTGTTTCCGACTTTAGTAGCCTGTCTAATCTCCCTTAGCATTTCACAGTCAGTTTCACTGTCGTGGTCAGGAGGATGATAGTATAGGTCGACCGCTATACACTTCCCCATTATACATGGAATTTCTATCCACAGAGTTTCCAGAGTACTGTTTGCTTCCTTTACAATATTAAACCTACTTGACTCGATGTTGGGTAATTTCAGACATTACGAGACCACGGTCAACCACAGTGAATCCCCTGTGAAGGCCGTTTGTCCCGTAACGTCTGATGTAAGTTCCGCCAGATGTTCACCACAGTGAACCTCCAGCGGGAATCACATTGGGTGATTTCAGACGTAACGGGGCCCGTTGGCCGCCGGGGTCACCCCGTCACGCCGCAACNGAATGCAATCCCCAGCCGTGGTAACATCTGGGGGGAAACATCCGTTTCCCCCAACAGACGTGACGCTATCACAGCCACCACGCGGAATTGAGCGTGGTTCACTGTGATATCGTCACGTCTGAAATCACCCATTGACCACGATTCTGGACCTCCAGCCGCCCGGAGGTCCAGAATCGTGGTCAGTTGGACCACGATCCAGGATCGGCCAAATATAACGTCTGTTATGTTGGCCCATCCTGGATCGTGGCCCAGACCGTGATGTGGGATTGGCCGCTGTGCCCGCATAGGCCGCTGTGCCTGCCCCCTCCCCCCTCCCCAATTTCCTGTAGGAATCAGGCCGGCACGTCTAAAGGACGGCCGGACTGATTCCTGTCCGGGATCCAAAACAGATCCCAGACCGTGGTTCAGCGTGGCAGGCCAAATGGCCCGTCACGTCTGAAATTACCCATTGTCTCTTACATATAGCACTGTCCCACCACCAGCTCGATCTACTCTGTCATTTCAATACATTTTGTATTCTGGTAATACTGTATCCCATTGGTTGTCCTAATTCCACCAGGTCTCTGAGATTCCTATTACGTCTATATCCTCATTTAACGCAATACACTCTAATTCTCCCATATTATTTTTTAGACTTCTAGTATTTGTATATAGACATTTAAATGTATCCTTTTTATTTTTAATCTGTTTATTGTAAGTAACTGTTTTAGTTATTTGGGGATCAATAGAGTTTGCCTGTTGCAAACTGATTTCCACCTGAGCTCTCTGGAGATTTTTCCTGTCTTCTATATTAGGATACTCTAATTCCCCTGAAATAATGGCATCTTTTGCAGCTGCCTCAGCCTGAACCACATGCTGCTCAGCATCTGTCGGCTTTCCCCCAGTCTTTAGTTTAAAGACTGCTCTATCTCCCTTTTAATGTTTAGCGCCAGCAGCCGGGTTCCCCTTTGGTTAAGGTGTAGCCCATCCCGTCAGTATAGGCTCTCCCTTCCCCAAAAGTTTCCCCAGTTCTTAATTAATCTAATCTTCCCTGCACCATCATCTCATTCACGCATTGAGACTCCAGAGCTCAACCTGTCTCTGGGGTCCTGTGCATGGAACTGGGAGCATTTCTGAGAATGCTACCCTGGAGGTTCTGGACTTCAATCTCTTACCTAGAAGCCTAAATGTAGCCTCCAGAACCTCCCTGCTACTTTTTCCTATATCGTTGGTACCCACATATACCAGGACAACCAGCTCCTCCCCAGCACTCTCTAGAATTCTGTCTAGGCAACGTGTAAGGTCTGTTACCTTCGCACCAGGCAGGCAAGTTACCATGCGGTCCTCGCGGCCACCAGCAACCTCCTAATAATGGAATTGCCAACTACCATGGCTAGCCTATTCCCACCCCCCTGGGAACCACCCCCTGGAGACATTCCTTGGTGCAAGAGGATAATACATCAACTGGAAGGCAGGTCCCAGCTATAGGATCACTTCCTGCCATTCCAGTTTGATGCTCTCCTTCCTGGAGAATTTGCTCCACCATAGCAGTAGAGAGGCTGCCAGAGTGGAGGTGGAACCGCTCTACAGTGTCCCTGAAGGGCTCATCTATATACCTCTCTGTCTGCCTCAGCTCCTCCAGCTCTGCCACTCTAGCCACCAGAGACCACACATGTTCTCTGAGAGCCAGGAGCTCTTTGCACCAAGTGCACACATACAACCTCTCCCCAAGAGGAAGATAGTCATACATGTTACACTGGGTAGCCCCCATTCTGCTGCTGGACTTCTACCTGCATCTCCCTATTCAACTTTTCCCTTAGTAGTACAAACCTTAAATCTAGAGTTATATAGGGCAAGGACACTTTATTACTCTAACACTTTTTTACTCTTACTTTATTACTTTAATAGTCTAGCTACTTTAAAAAAAAAAAAAGTTTATATTGTGTTAGCTTACTCCCTATGCCTCCTCTCCCTGTAGCCTAACTCTCACAGTAGCCAAACTCTGCTCACTCTGCCTGTGTCTCACTCTGCAAGGGGTTCTCTCTGCTTGAGAAGATATTCATAACCAGGTCAGCCACATAGTGCTGCTTCTGTTTCCTGACCAGATAAGCAGAAAAGCCCTTGTAACAAGAGTAGTTCCGCATGTACATTTAAACCCTCAACCACAAATAGGGTTGCATGGTACCCTGGAAGTTGTACAAAAATATTAATTAAAATCCATAAAACTTTTTAGCAAACTTTGACCACTTCATATTCCATGTATTCCTCAAGGATATGGGTTCTGCTGTGTCCCACTAATTCGTGCTCCCACCCCCCACAGTTGTAGGTTTTTTTAATGTTCAGTGAATACTAGAACATTAAAATTAATGGAGAAATGAAAGTACTATATGCTCAGAGTTGTGGGGTCATATTTGCCCCAAACACAATGCAGAATTTTGTGTTTTCATAATATGCCATTTTCTCTGTGCTTCTAGCAACCTGTCCCTGATAGAAGATGAGCTGCTGCCTCCTACACCAGCTGCTGAACAGTTGTCAAGGTCAGCCACATGTAGAGTGCACTGCAGTAGTCTACCCAAGATTGAGGAGGAGCTGTGGGAAGTGGAACCAGGGTGTGCAGGTGAGGAGTGGTACTGCGGGACAGAGAAGTGCTGTGGGGAGCAGGGGGTCAGGCACAGATTGAGGATGGGCTGCGGGAAAAAGATCAGAGTTGTGATCAGCAGAGACAAGGTGGGGTGTGTGTGTGGAACAAAGCAATGCTGTGGGGAGCAGAGCAAAAGGGGGATTGTGGGAAACAGTGGTGCTGTGGAAAGAAAAATAGAGCTGTGGGTGACGTATTTGTATTATTTTGTAATAATTTTAGTTAGTTTCAGACACTGTATTCTAATATGCTAATCTACATTTAAAATTTTTGATGTTCATCTTAGTGTAATACATTTAATTATGCTTGCAGTCCTATTTCCTACACTTGAATTTGCCCTTGTTAACTTCCTAATGAATATCACTACCTTAGAGTGGCAACAAAGTAACTGTGCATATTCCTCAGACAGGATCAGAGTTTCATTTTATGCCTCTAAAACCGTCAGACCATGCAGCTTTTCTATCATGCTGCCCACCTCTCCTCTAGCTAAAGGGAAATCAAAGCGTGTGAGGGGCTGGGGAAGAGGGGGTATTACATTCAGAAATTTAATTATTTATTCACTTGGACTGTCCACTTCAGAATTAAGTTTGTCCTTCAAAAACACAGGTAGAATATCCAATATTGGTGTTTACTAGTGCTTGGGGTTTTAATTTGCAGGAGGAAGCTGGCTGGTCCTTGTTTCTTTGGCCCTTTTAACACGAGACGCCCCGACCCATCTCCACGCAGTTTTGGTGTGTGTAGGTGGGTGGAGGCACCTGTGTGAATGCCACGGGGAAGGGTGCACGCGCGCTCCCACACTACTCCCATCTCCACCCATCATCCACCCATGGAACAATGGGCTCCAATGCCCTATGCTCCATGGGTGGAGGTGGGTGTGCACCCATGGAAACAGGTGCACACCCACCTCCACCCACTGTGGCCATACACCCATCCCCCCGTCCACCGCCATCCGTTTATAAAGGGCCTTTATCTCCCAGAATAAGGGTGTGCATAAGTCCATTCGTAAGCAGAAGCTGGACTATGCTGTTGTCCTATAAAGGGAGATACTGTTGCAAGTCTTATGTCAAGTCTTGTCTTTAAAACCTGATCTCACATCTTACTTAGGGTGAAATCAAACAAGAGGATAGCTCACATTTGCATTCACCAAGCACATTCCCATGTGCCCATCTATTAGGTGTCTGCCATACAGCCTCCATGTAGTCACCACAGAGACAGTGCACACCCATCAATGAGATACAGCCACTGCAATGTCCCTGGACTCCGCCATGAGTGGTGACTCATGGCGGAGTCCAGGGACATTGCAGTGGCTGTATCTCATTGATTAGATTCCCCTTCAGCCTCACCTGTATTCAGGTCTGCCAGCATCATAGAGTCAGGCTCAGCATACCTGGCCAGCGGAGAGGTGGGCAATCTTCCTCCCTGGGCCCACCTCTCAGATGATCTTTGCTGGGTGTGCCAGTGATCTTCCTCCCCGGGCTGCCTTGGTGGCCCAGGAAGGGAAATCGCTGGTGCTGAAAGAAGTCTGGGCACGGAGCTACCGATCCCTCCCCGGGTATTCCAGGGCGTGTGCTGAGACTAGCACTGGCTGTGGGGCAGCAGGAGACATCCGTCTTTCCAATCCTTCCTTCTGCCCCATCCGGCCCAGCCGCTACAGCACTGACCTCCCAACCTTCCTTGAGAGCAGCCTCTGGTGCCCTCGCCTGTGCTCTCCTTCTTGCTGGCCCCCAGCGAGAGGAAGAGAGCTGTCCACTTTCAGCTGGGAGAGGGATTGCTAATTGTTTCAAGCACAGGAAATGCAGGCATGGGGATGCCCATTTATTACAGTGAACATGCTGAACAATCAAGTAGTGGGTAAGGGATGGCTGCTGTTGGGATTCCCTACAGCTGTATGGGTTTAACACGAACTCCAGTGGGCTAATCTTCTCATTTGATTTCACCCTTTGTTACCAAATCAGAGAGGCGAGCCTTGGGTCCCAATTCTGAAACTTGACACCTTCTTCTACATCTTTCCATTAAGGCTGCTTTCCAACATTTCCTGGGAGGGCGGGAACTTTTGCAATTACTACCTCGACTCTCTAATTGCAAGGATTAGCGACTGTCAAAATGCACTAATCCTCTTTAGTGCACGAGGGTACTCACGCATGACCAGATCCCTCAAAGTAACCTTTACAAGGGCAAGTGTTCTCTCGTGCTAAAAGGGAATTAGTGCATTCTGACTGGCACTAATCCTCACAATTAGAGAGCCACAGTGACGATTGCAAAAGTTCCCATCCCTCCCAGGTAACGTCGGAAAGCAGTCTCAGAGAACTAGCTATCAGCTATTACCTAAGTATGTCATGTCTGCATGTACAAACAAACAAAAAAAGAGCAGCACTATTTCCTCCTTTCAGAAACACTTCAAAGCTACACAAGTCTATGTAAAAAGCAAGGATTTTGAAGTTTTCCAACAGCAGTGGAAAGTTTGAACATAAGTCAGCAAAAAAATCCTTTGGAAAAACTTTTCAATTCTGACTGCAGTTTTCTCACTGCATTCAGTGAGCTCAGAAAATATCCCCCAAAATGTAAACATTCAAAGTTCAGCAAAAAAACACGTTTTCCTAAGCATTAGGACACTCAGGGAGAGGGAACAAAATTCAATAGGGCTATCACAACAAAAAAGAGTGGCAATTACCCCGTTTCAGAAACACTATAGAACCATACAAAGCTGTGTCCAAAGCAACTATTTAAGTTTTCACACTGCAGCAGAAAGACTGACTATAACAAGCCAGCAAACAAATCCTTTGAAAAAACTTCAGTTCTGCCTGCATTTTTCTTCACTACACTAAGTGAGTCTAAAAGATATCCCAACCAATTTAATCGTTATTCAGGGTTCAGCAAGAAGTTTTTCAAGCATCAGATCATGTGGAGGGAGGAGAATAAAAAAGTCTTCAGACACATTTTAATGGTGAGGAGGAAGGAACTTAGACATACATCTGGAAGGAGTGAGTGCCACAGAGGGACATAGTAAAGGCCCAATTGCCCACCAACTTAAGGCATGATGGACGAATTCCCAAATAGCAAGTGGTTACTGAGCATAGCCAGTCATCAAAATGAGGCTCCAAGAGCAGGTCTTCAATAGAATTTGTTTCTTTCAAATGTGAGATTGGGTAACACAGGTAAACCCCCTTCTTCATGCAGGATGAAATTCCATGTGAATTTCATCATGGATGACAGGGCTAAAAATCCAGCCGTCACTCACAGGAGTTTAAATTCACATATAATTTTAACGTGTGCAGGGGAATCTCACTGTAAGATAAACTTACGCCCCCTTTCTGCCCTTTTGACCCACTGTCCCCATCTAGATCCAAAGCCACTTTTCCTCTCGTAGGTTCCAGGAGTAGCTGCTCCAAGAAGTTGTTTATGGCATGTACAAATATCACTGTAAGGACCCTGGACCAGCACCTTTGGGGCCATGAGCACCATATCTGGCATCTCAGCACCACTGAGGCACTCTGGCCGGGGCCCAAGGTAAGCACTAATGGCCTTCCTCAGCACTGGTCAAGTCCGACCCTCCTCAGCCTTGTTTCACGTCCCCAGCTTCCTGCTTGGCTGCTGGTCTGCATATAAGACCAGCCAGGAGCCACAGGAAGCTGGATGGCTCATCAGTCTACATCCTCTCTCCCCTTCCTGATGGGTCTCTGCGTGAATGCCTGAATCTGCCCTGGAGCTTGCTTAGTGTCTGCCCTTGAGGGGGTCTGGTTTCTGCTAAGATGCTTGCACTGCAACTGCTGTGGGAAGCCTGCTGCTATGTGACTACCTGATTGCATCTGCTATGATGATCACTCCCCAGCTGTTCAGAAAGCTTGCCATGTGGCATCCAGTATGCCTGCTCTGCCGTAGGCCAGTGAGCATGCTCATCTGGCCCTCCTGTCCATCCTGATCTGCGTCCATCCTATCTTGTCTGTCCAGTGTCTACCTGCCAGCCTGTCCATCCTGCCACTTGGTCTCTGTGCTGATATCTGTTCCTGTCCCTCTGGACCCAGACCCTGCACTGGCTCACCCACACTGAGAACCTGAACCCAATCCTACACATACTCTCTGTGCCCGTTTCTTGGCACCTGTCAATCACATAGGTGCTGCTTCACCCCAAAGGTATGCAGGAATCCTAGCTGGAGACCTATGTCATCTCCTGTGGGGAGAAACGACTGGTTTTCTGTCTCTCATTCATGGTATTGGGGCATAGTACAATTTCCTTTCTAGTTGAATTCCCCTGCTCCCTCCCAATCCCCGCGGGGCATAACTACTAGGGGGGTGCAATTCATCTATAGTTTTATAACAAAAACCAAAAATGCCCATTTTTGTTTGTTTCATTTTTTTCAATGTTATGTTATTTTTTAATGTTTTTCTCGGCAGCCTGGCACATGGCTCAAGCTGCAAATAACAGGTGCTAGGGAAAGTGAGAGCCCAAAATGGCTGCCTAAGATTGACATATCTGCTGGCCAATTGGCAGCACAGACAGATTATAGGCCCCTGCAATAGACATAAGAGATTGGTCTTCGTTTGCACATGCTTGTAACTTCCTTGTACCAATCAGGGGACCTTTGGAGAGGGCACAGGGAGTTTATAAAAGTTGAGGGCACAGAGAGCTCTGCACCTGTGGCTAGATGGTTGTTGCTCTGTGCACATTCAGTGTTTTGCAGGCTTGGCTCTTGTGCTTCTGTGTGAGCTGCTCAGTGTGCCTTGTGCTGCTTTTCAGCCACATTCTTCGGTACAAAAAAATAGACCTCTTCCCATCCTATACTCTCAGTTCCCTCGAATTACACATTCCGAATCCCGTGTGTTCCTGCAAGCTGACAACGCCCTGTCATATCTTCGGGTGCCCGCAATGGCAAACAAAGCCTGTGCCACCGCCCGCCCGCCCTCCTGCCTGCCTACCTACCCACTGCTTTTCTGTTCTGCCTGCCTCCTGCTGCCTAAAGATCAGTCTGTCTCTGGCCACTTTTAGATGATCACACTGCGCTGGCGCGGGGTTTCAAAAACCCAGCGAGGAGAGATTACACATGACGCCACCAGCAATTGCGCGCCTGATACGCGCCGCGCATTCTTTTCAAGCCACAAAATGACTGGGAGCCTGATTGAGGTAGGTCGTTCGCGGCTTGAAAAGAATGTGCGGCGCGTATCAGGCACACGATTGCCGGCGGCGTCATGTGTAATCTCTCCTCGCGGGGTTTTTGAAACCCCGCACGAGCACACAGCGTGATCCTCTAAAAGCGGCCTCAGTCTCTCTCTCTCTTTCTCACTGAGATGCACTGCCCTCTGGGGCGATTGCTGCTGCAAGCTGATGATGCCCTGCCACACTTTGGGTTGCTGCCACTCCATTCTGTGATGACGGTCTCTCTCCCTCATGTCTCCTGCCCCTCTGGCATGCTCTCAGCAACTCTTGAAGCCATGGCATACTAGCTAGTTGGGGGAGTAAGTCTTCTCCTCTCCTTTGCCAGTCCCTGCTGCTTCAGTGCCCAGCGTACTTTAACTGCCAGTTTCTGTGTTCTGTGTCTCTCTGATGCGTGCTAATCTCATGCTGATATTCTGCCTCATGGAGTCTCTCTTTTCAACCTGAAGCCTTGCCATATTTGGGTAACCCCTGTCTCCTCCTGTCCAAGTGCCTGGTTGCTTCAGTGCCCAGCACCTGCTGCATGCTGGTGTTTGCTCGGTCCTCTACCCAACTGCTGTATACTGATCTCTTGCTGATATTTCTGCCACCCTGGGTCACTCTTGGTAAGTTTGAGGAAAGGACAGTGTTAGAGAGACACTATTGGAAGCACTTTTTGAAGGCATGGAAAATTTTGTCATTGATTTTTTGTTTTTCATTTTTAATAACAAATGAAAATGGGCATTTTCATTTATGTTATAAAAACATAAACAAATAGTATTTTAAAAACAAATGAAACAAAAACAAAAACAGCAAATTTCTGGTGCACACCCCTAATAGCTAGGTGGGAATGGTGCAGAGGATGGAATGCCCTCCCCCGCCCCCCCATCAGCCGCAGGGGACACCGCTGCACACAGCTGTACAGCCACACCACCTGTCCTTTATTATAGTGACACCTGTGCATACAGTGTATCAAGCGGACCAAGTCTCAGTTGTCAGAAACCAGAAGGAGCAGAGAAGAACAGGTGTCTTATATCACTGACATGTAGACAAACAAGTCTCTCACCACAGAGCGGCTTTGTCCTCATGAGTCACTGAAAATGGCACTGCTGCCTCCACAGGCCGTTAATGAGTCTCAGATGGCTAAACATCTGCAGGAAAAACTTGTGCCACAAATAAGGGTGGCTTTCCTCACAAAGGCCAAGAACAGGCTTGTTTGTCACGGGCAAGGCACTGAACATTGTGTGTAAATCACTATAACAATGTGCCCATCTAGGAGTTCATGGGTTCTGGAGAAGGAATGGAATGTACAGAACTTGGTTTAATGGCCAGAGGAACTGTGGGTCATTTCAGTCTCACTGCCAAAGCTCTAAGTGGCATAAAGAGAGCAGAGATTTAGGTCCCATTTTTCATGTTTAGGAGTAGTCATCCCAGAAGAGAGCTTCTGCCAGGAGAAGTTAATTGGCAGATTCTGTAGTGCAGCTGGAGAGCCTATGAATGAATGGGATAGATTCAAACCTCAAACCAGGTTCAAAGTCTGAACAGGTTCTGAGGTTTAATTAAAGGTGTGTTTTTTGTTTGTTTTTTTGCCCTGCTCTAGTACATGTTCTATCCTGGTATTTGCTGGTCTTGATTCAAAGTGATGTGCCCTTTCAATATCTGTAGTTTCCCAGTCCACATAATGCTGAGACTAGAAAATTGCTAGTGGTTCTTCGCTCTCTGCTTAGGATCAGGCCTAACAAAATGCCACACTCCTAGAAAAACACACTCAACTGTCATCCCAGGGAATTCTAACCTTTTAAGACTGGTTTCCCCCACCCCCCACTGGTTCCCCAGGTTAGGAGTCTGGGAATGCTCCTTGATGCGCAGCTTCATCTAGATGCCCAGGTTGGAGCTGTGGTGAGGAGCGCATTCCGCCAACTACACCTGGTGCAACGGCTTTGGCTGTACGTCTCGGACTCTGACCTGGTCACTACCATCCACACTTTCATCACCTCAAGACTGGACTATTGTAACGTGCTCTACATGGGGCTGCCCATGGTGACGGTTCGGAGACTGCAGCTGGTGCAGAATGCGGCAGCCCATCTCAGTATGGGAATGGGCCACTGAGAGCATATTATACCAGTGCTCCATTCTCTGCACTGGCTGCCTATAGTCTTCCGGGCCCGATTCAAGGGGCTGGTTCTTACCAATAAAGCCCTATACAGCTTGGGACCCATCTACCTGCAGGATTTCCTCACTCCCCCGTGCTCTGGATCGCCCCCGGCGGTTGACCAGGAGCGCCCTTCTCGAAGTCCCCCGGGTATCCCGGGGGGCGACTATGGAGAGGGCGTTCTCAGTGGCCACACCAAGACTGTGGAATACCTTCCCGGCAGAGGCCCAGATGTTCCGCCAGGCCTTTGACGAGGGAGATGGGGGAGGGTGGGGTATTTTTTCCCCTCCCTCCTCTTTTCTAGGGGGGGGATATTTTCCCCCTTTTTTCTCTTCTCCTCCCTTTTTAGATGTTTTATGTTTGTGGTTTGTGTATTTTTATATGTGTACTTTTATATTTTTATATATTGTAAACTGCCCCGAGCTGCCTTTGGCAGGAGGGACGGGATATCAAATGTTTTAATAAAAAAAAATAAAGACTGATAAGGTGCAGCTCACCAGTTCAAACAAATGGAAGCTGCTTTTTTTTTTTTAAAAAAAAGAGGTGAAATTAATACTTAAACAAAATGAATAATTTGGCTAATTTGAGTTATTCACATTTGTGAGAGAAGCAAATTCAGAAAATTTATTTATTTATATTTATTAGCCACCCCCCTCATGCCTATGGCATCTCAGGGTGGCTCACAACAGGTAAAACAACAATAAAATATGTAAAAACAAAAATATAAATAATTAAAACTACCCCCCACAAATGTTCCCCTCCCTCCCCTCCGAAGGCCTGGGCAAACAGCCAGGTCTTGCAGGCGCGACGAAAAGCCATCAGACCCGGGGCTAGGTGAGCTTCCTCCGGGAGGGAGTCCAAAGCCACGGCCCAGCCACCGAGAACGCCCTCTCCATCGTGGCCCCCGTTTAACATGGGAGACCTCCAGGAAGGCACCCCCGGCAGACCGCAGGGGCCGCCCTGGGGCA
>QEPC01008833.1:312250-330834 GCA_003113815.1 Sphenodon punctatus
TTCAATAACCTTCCCTAAAAAGGGAAGATTAGAGACAGGACGGTAACTGGCAAGTGCGTCCACATCCAGCGAAGGCTTCTTCAGCAGGGGGCGCACCACAGCCTCCTTGAGACTGGGAGACAACCTCCCCTGCCAAAGGGTTAACCACCCTCACCAGAACCAACCCCAACGTCTTCCTGGAAGCTTTTACCAACCAGGACGGGCACAGATCTAGTTCACAACTTGTGGCTCAAACAGACCCCAAGATATCTACCGCATTGGCCAGAGTCACTTCCTGAAACTCCTCCCAGAAAGATTGACCAGACAGTGCCTCCATAACCTCACACTCCTCTCCTACTGCATTCAACCCGGAGTCGAAGTTACTCTGGATCTGAGAGATCTTGTCTGCAAAGTAGGTGGTAAACTCATCACAGCGGGCCTGGGACAAGTCCCCGTCCAGGCAGAGGGAGGCCGGACTGACCAGCCCCCGCACCACCCGGAACAGCTCCGCTGGACGTGACTTTGCAGACGCTATGAGGGCAGCAAAGAATTCATTCTTTGCTGTCCTCAGAGCCTCAACATAGGACCACAAATGGGTCCTACGGAGAAGTCGGTCAGATTCAGAGCAAGTCTGACGCCAGCGTCGCTCTAGTCTCCTGCCTACCCGCTTCATACACTACAGTCCCTCAGTAAACCAAGGGGCCCTGTGGCGACGAGACGGGGCAGGGGACATCGGGGAGATCAGATTCAAAACTTCATTTGCAATATTCAGACCACTTTTTGTCAGTTTGTTATATATTTTCTGTTTGTTTATTCATTACTCCATTATTTAGTTACGTTAATCACTGACCATGCTCCATCAACCACGTACTCTGAAGTAGCCCCACTGAAGCCCACAGGTTACTCTGGAGTAAGTGGTTGGTGGATCATAGCCAGATTGATCAAAGTAACCAAATAATGGCATCATTAATAACAAATGAAAAATTCTCTTTGTCTGCTTGCTTCACTTTGTTATTTGTGGTTTTGCCATTCAGTGTTTTGTCTCTTTGGTGGTACAATTTGGTGGCTTTTTAAAAAAAAATTGAATGTCAATTTGAATTTGATTGGGCTGACTGTGTGATATAATGTAGGAGAAAGTTTCAAAAAGTACAAAAGAACAGAATACCAAATCACGAAAATAAACCAAGTACCAAAGAAACAGAAAATGAAAATGAACAGAGTCATGCTTACTGCACAGACCGACACAGAAACGTCACAATAGCAGCCAGTACAGAACTGGCAATTCCCTTTTGGAGACATATCCAAATTTTATTTGCAAATTTAAAATGGCAGATTTGTTTCAGCTCCAGCTTTTCCCCACAACTTCTCGGTTGCCCAGGAGAGGGATGTATAAGGCCAGCAGAAGGCTGCCTAAGGAAAGCACAGTGCCAGTTCCCCTGCTACAAGGGGATGGGGTCCACATGGGCAGGCACTTGGAATTATCAGAAGCCCTGGCTGGTGCCTAGGATGCAGTCTCTAGCTCTCTGGGCCCTGAAGACTCATCAGCCAGTAACAAAACAAAAACTGTCACAACAGGGTGCAACAATCAAGGAGCAAAATGGAGAACCAAAGCATGAGCACACGAACACCCCAAAACTCAAACATGCAATTCACAACTCTACTGCCCAAAAATCTAGGATTCAGACTTCCTAAATTAGTCAGATAGGGGATGGACTGAGCATGTGCAGGGAGTAGCAGCACGGAGAAAGAGCTCCTGCCGTGAAAGCAACTAAAAACACCTTAAATAAAAGACAGAGCTGCGGGACAGCACAAAAAAACATAGATGAGGCAAGAAAAAAGGTACCCTCAAAGGAAAAAGAAAGAAAATAAGGAAAAAAATACCTTAAACAAATACTGCACAACCGTTACAAATCAGAGGCCTAAACAAACAGAAGACAGCCTGGCAGACAAAATGGCTACCGGAGCTGTGACGGTGGCAGAGATGAATGAAGAAATACCACAAGGTAATGAAGAAGGGGCCTGTAATCACTGCACAGCAGTTTATGCAGACTTAAAAACAGACTTAAGGGCTGCAAAAAAAGACAGAGAGACTTTACTAGAAAGAGTCACCTCAGAATTTGCAAAAGTCCACTCAACATTAGAAGCGGTTAATAAAAAAGTGGAAGCAGTGAATAAAAGAGTGGACACAGCTGAAGAAAGAATAACAGATATTGAGGAAAGAGAACTGGAGGCAGACTCACAAAGAAAATCTCTGTTTGCTAGAGTGCAGTATCTAGAGGGAAAATGCGAAGACCTCGAGAATAGAAGCAGAAGGAGTAACCTGAGGTTTGTAGGAGTGCCTGAAGGCATGGAAAACAACAACACGTGTGCCTTCATTAAACAAGCACTGAAGCAAATATTCCCTGCAGAAAATCATATACATGATGTTCAAATAGAAAGAGCACACAGATCACTGCGTCCAAGACCACGAGACAACCAACCTCCAAGAGCAATTATTGTGAAGTTAGAAAAATACACAGAAAAAGAGGAGATTCTGAAGCTAGCCAGAAAAAAACAAGATATGGACTTACAAGGGAACAAAATCAAAATATACCAAGACCTCTCAGTTGAGACAATGAATAAAAGAAGAAGCTGGTACAAATATATGGGTCCATTAATAGCTGAAGGTCTCAAGCCACAGATCTTGTTCCCAGCACGCTTCAACATTCTGTTTCAAGGTAAAAGAAAATTCTTCCAAGATCCAGCAGATTTGGAGATATTTCTGCAGCACGAGGTGAATTACCAAAAACAAAGATCGCCAAATAAGAGAAGAAATAGAAGTGGAGCACTACAAAGGGAAGAACAATAACATACAAGCAGGAAAAAGAGAACAATATAGAGGTCTTAAGTAGTAAATGTATAAAGGTATGTGAAAGAGTAGAGACCAAAGGCTGCTTACAAAAGCCCCCAAAAGGGAAAGATATGTGAAGCAGACAATCTGTAAAAGGGCTAACACAGGGGTCAAATGCTGCCTACATACGCTCCGAGAAGGGCAAGGCAAAATAAAAAAAATGCATAACATAGGAAAAGTTTTTATGTTAATGATATGAAGCCAAAATGTAAGTTTAACAGTGTATAAAAAGAGTTAACACAGGGGTTAAATGCTGCCCACATGCGCCCCGAGAAGGGCAAGGCAAAATAAAAGAAAGTGCATGACATAGGAAAAGTTTTTATGTTAACTTTATGAAGCCAAAATATAAGTTTAACAACGTATAAAAGAGTTAACATAGGGGTTAAATGCTGCCCACATGCGCCCCGAGAAGGGCAAGGCAGAATACCGCAAAGCAGACTAGTTAGAAAAATGTTTTTGGAATAAATGTAAGCCTGTAAGCCAGAAGAATGTTTTTATTATAATAACAGTAACTTAAGTTAAAAGTTTCTTACAATATATGATGATTAATATAAGGATTAAGTTGGTTGTAAAAAAATATGTTATAAGGTTTGAGTGTGTGTCTGAAAGAAACAGAGAAGGGGAAAGGAACCAAAAATGTTAGTTATTAAGCAGTTAAGAAAATAAGGTGCTCAAAAGAACATATGGGTAGAAAAAAGTAGGAAGGCGGAGGAGCTCATTCCCAAGAGAGGCTGAATCAGTCCACCCTAAAAACTAGAGAAGGGTAAAAAATGGAGGTAAGGAGAGATATAGAGAGAAGGGGTAAAAAAAAGATAAGGAGAAAGAATGAAAGGAGGTACTATAAAGGAGAAATAGGACAATTTAAGATAAGGAAACTACAGAAAAAAAATATATGGCATGATAATAAAGATAAACAAAAACAACAAGACCTGAGGTATGAAAAAGAAAGGAATAACAACAAAAAGATAGAAAGATGCATAACATAAGGACACTCACATTAAATGTTAGAGGACTAAATAGCCCAATCAAACGCAGGAGAACTCATCAACTAATGAGAAGTAACAACATCAGTGTCTTCTGTCTACAGGAGACGCATCTCTTACAAAAGGATGTGTACAGAATGAAATCTAAAAACCATCCACAAATTTATGCCTCCTGTGCAGCTAAAAAGAAAGCAGGAGTGCTCATTGGTCTAGCAGCTAATTGCAACTTCGTAAAAGAATCTGTCTTAACAGATAAGGAGGGCAGATTTATAATGGTAAAAGGTATATTAAATGGGGAGAAAGTCTCCCTAGTTAATATATATGCCCCAACAGAACAAAATAACCAATTTGTGATAAAGTATTTTAAAATAATAGAAGACAATAGTGAAGGCACACTTTTGATACTTGGAGATTTTAATAGCACAATGCAGAGGGAAGACAGATCTGACATGCCACGAAAAAGGCAACTAAACACAAAATTGGCAGAGCAGGCACAAGAAAGGAGATGGATAGATATATGGAGAGTTAAGCATCCGATAGAGAGGGAGTATACTTTTTACTCTCCACCAAATAAAACATTCTCAAGGATAGACTATATTTTCGTAACCAAAGAACTGAAGGCTCGCTGTGCAGAGTGTAGTATAATACCGGCAGTAATATCAGATCACTATGCAGTAATGTTAGTAATAAGAGGCCCAGAGAAAGACCACATAAAAAAGACAAGAACAAATTGGACGCTGGATAGAAAAATACTGAAACTTGACACAGTAAAAGAAAGAGCCAGAAATGAGCTAAAGGAATATTTCAAAACAAATAATACAAGTGATGTATCAACACATACAATCTGGGATGCCTCGAAAGCGGTAATGAGGGGTGTTTTCATTTCACAGAGTGCATATGAACATAAACATAAGGCAGAGCGTAAAAGGGAACTTTATCAAAAGTTATTGAAAGTAGAAAATACACAAAAGTTACACCCATCAGCAGAAACAAATGAGGAAATTCACAGGATTAGAAATGAGATTAACACTATGGAGATAGAAAATACCGCCCAAGCCATGAGAAAGATAAGGTGCTACTTCTATGAGAAAAACAACAAAGCGGATAAAGTACTAGCCAATATGGTACGAAAAAAGAGAGAAAGATATGTAATTAAAGGGATAAAAGATACACAAGGCAATAGACAAAATGATAGAAGAGAAATTCAAAAAGCTTTCTTACAGCATTACGATAGGGTGTACAAAACTAGATCACCTGCTAGG
Source organism: Sphenodon punctatus (assembly GCA_003113815.1). Lineage (NCBI taxonomy): Eukaryota > Metazoa > Chordata > Lepidosauria > Sphenodontia > Sphenodontidae > Sphenodon > Sphenodon punctatus. Next base: position 317,365 of record QEPC01008833.1, read on the forward strand.
ACTAAAATCACAGAGTTTTTGGAAAAATATAAAATTCCCCAAGTAAACAAGGAACAAAATAACTACCTGAGTGCTAAATTTACAGAAAAGGAAATTTAAAAAGTGATTAAACAACTACCTACCAATAAAGCACCGGGGCCGGACGGGCTACCCTATGAATACTACAAAATTTTCATAAATGAAATAGCTAAGCCATTAACAGACACATTTAATCAGATTGCACAGCAGAAGGAAATGCCACCATCATTCAATGCAGCTATTATAACAATATGCCCAAAACAGGGAAAAGATAAAGAAGACTGCTCAAACTATAGGCCTATATCATTATTGAATTCAGACTACAAAATTTTTACAAAAGCAATAGCAAACAGACTGGCGGATATTATTGCCCAACTAGTCCACCCAGATCAGGTAGGATTTATACCTAATAGAATGGGGGCAAACAACATTCGTAAAACCATAGACATATGCCACTTTGTCCAAGTACAACGCATGCCAACAATGATTCTGTCTATGGATGCGCAAAAAGCATTTGATCAAATTGAAATAAAATGTCTCTTTGAAACATTGAAAAAAATGAAATTCGCTGGTAATTTTTTGCAATGGGTACAAGCCATATATAAAAAACCAGTGTCGCAACTGCTAATTAATGGCGAACTGACTGAACAGTTCGTATTAGAAAGGGGTACGCGACAGGGATGTCCCTTGTCTCCATTGTTATTTAATTTAGTACTGGAAATATTGGCCATTGCTATAAGGAGCGAGCAACAAATTAAAGGGGTGAGAATAGGCAAACAGGAACATAAGCTGGCGTTATACGCCGATGATATGTTAGTGTATATCACAGATCCAAGCACATCAATACACCACTTAGTAAAATTGATAGATGAATTTAGTCAAATATCGGGATATACAATAAATTATAGTAAATCCTCAGCCATGATTTATGTAGAGGACAAAAAGATGGTAAAAGAACTAGAAAGAAACTTACAGTTTAAAATAGAAAAAGATAAATTCAAATATTTAGGGATATGGATTACTAGAGATCTGAAAAAATTATATGTGACAAACTTTGCAGAAAACATGGGAAAAATACAAGCAGAAATGGAAACATGGTATGCACTGGCAACTTCATGGATGGGGAAAATTAACCTACTAAAAATGATGATCTTACCTAAGATATTGTACAATTTGATAGCGCTCCCAATCGAAATACCAAGGTCTTACTTTAAGACAATGGAAAAAAGTGTTTTGAAATTTGTCTGGCAAGGAAAGAAACCCCGAATAAATAAAAAATTATTATATAAACATCAGTTAAAAGGAGGAATAGGTTGCCCCGAGTTGATTACTTATTACAGAGCGACGGTGCTCAGGGGGGTGAGGGAGTGGCTGATGGATAACAAGGAGACAACATGGGTAGAAATAGAAAAAGAGATGTTGAACATTAAGGAATTTAGAGAGCAGATAATATTAGGAAAAGAAAGGGACAAAACTAAATGGACACAACATCCATTTGCAAATACAGCATGGCAGACATGGCAACAGAACAAGAAAAAAATTGGACTTAAGGAGACAGCGTCCCCATGGATGACAATAAAAGACCAACTAAATAGACACCCAACTGGAATACCAAAACTAGGGAAACAATTACAAAGTAAACACATATATAAAATACAACAATTATATAATGGAGAGGAGTTCATGGCACAAACAGATTTGGAAAATCTAGTACAAACACAGATAGATTACCTAGAGTACAGACAGTTAAGGCACCTAATAGACATACCCAAACATAGAGAAGACCTACTAAGACCAAGTCACCCACTGGAGCTAGCAATAATGGGACCAGGACCACATAAAGGGGTGGTATCTAGAATAAACAAAGCACTGCTGGACATACAGTACCCAAAGAATCCAGGTTATGAGGAAAAATGGGCGAAAGAATTAGACAAGAAATGGTCTAAAGAACAGGTGGAAATGATAAGACAGAGAATGTTTAGGTCAGCCCAATCACTAGAAGTGAAGGAACCACAAATGAAATTGATTCTAAGGTATTATAGGACCCCGGAGTGGTTAAAAAACATCGGGGGTAGTGCAACGAATGAATGCTGGCATGGGTGCGGGGAGGTGGGGACATTATTACACTGCTGCTGGAGCTGTGGAGATATACAAAAATTTTGGAAAATGATCCATAGTCACATCCTGGCGATTACCAAATGTAACATCCCCTTTACACCTGAACTTATGCTACTAGGTGTATATCCTGAAATAGAGATGATACAACATTATAAAGATACGATAGTAATTTTAATATTAGCAGGTATAAATGTATTAACTAAAAACTGGAAAAATGTAAAAGGGTTAACGGAATCTGCATGGGTCAACAGAGTGTGGTTCATCTTCTCAATGGAGAAATTAAAAGCAAACTTCTACAAAAAACAGAAGAACTTTGTAGCTACATGGTCCTCGATATGGAACTTTCTACAACTATACAAAAGGCCGGATGGAAAAGTACATTACCTCCATGAAAAAGAAATTATCTGAAATGCCAAAAGAACTGAAGTATGAACGAACAATAAAAAAAAATATATACCTCCAATACATTGAAGGAAATAAAGGGGGGAGGGAAGATAAAAAAAAAACACAAAAAACAGAAATATGTTAAATGTAATACGGGCGATGGTTGTAAAGCCCGAAAATGAAAGAAATATTTGTGATATTTTGGAATGAATATAAATAAAGAAAACTATATATAAAAATAAAATAAAACATTAGTCAGTTAAGCAGATATTCTGGTTTAACTTGTGGCATGCACATGGAAAACACCAATGTTTGGACACAAAAAAGACTAAAACATTTTCTATGTATTTCCCATAGCACAATCCCCTAGGGCCTCTAGAAGCCTTAAGGCAGCCCTGTGTTCAGCTGGGCCTGTGGCTGAAGACGAGGGAGAACTGTGTGTTTTCAATGAGGATGAAGAGCAGCTGGATGACTGCCCTGCTTAGGGAGTAAAGGTCACAAAATGAGGACTGTGCTGTTGTGACCTGCAGCAGAGACAGGGCTTCCCTGGTAAAAGGATATAAAGAGACACTTTATATTTGTCGCTTGTTATTCCTTCCTATAGAACTAAAACATGCTGAAAATTTTCAGTAAAACTTGCAAACCACACCAGTGCATATGGACTTTCTCCTCCTGTAACATGCACACAATGGACTGATTATAAAAAGTGGCACCCAAAGTCACGCAACAAGGGATTTTCTACCTCATCCTGGAGCAAGGATTGACCTCAGGAAAACAGACACGTGCATTCAATCTGTACTAACCCATTCCATATGGGATTGCTGTTAGTGCATGTTAGTCTGAGAACCAACCACCATGACAGTATTCTCTTTACAAGTTATTTTGAATTTTAGAATACCTCCTACTTAAAGGGACTTTAAAGGACTTCCCCTTCATTAGGGTGAAAGTGCTGGGAAACCTCAGGCCCGGGGGGCCAAATGCAGCCCATTGCTAATTTTTATTTGGCCACTTTTCATTTCCATTTCCTGGACCTGGTCCCTGGATCCAGTTCCTGCCCCCAAGCTCAGGGGAGAAGAGATGAGGGTGACTGTGCACTCAAGGATAGGGAATAGATCCATGGCAAAGATCCATTATCTGGCTCCTCCTCTTCCTTCCCAAACCCTGAGCACACACAGCCCTCAACATCTGTTGGATTGTGCAACAGTCACAAGTAAAAGCCCATTGCAAGCCCTGTAAGCTTAACATGGGGCTTGTCCAGTAGGGGGAGGGTCAGGGGATGAAACAGGTTTTTTTTTCTCCTTGTCTCCTCTCTTCTCCTTTCTCTGTCCTCCATCTTGTCCTATGCAGTCTGTACAGTATGGAAGCATGTCTTCTGAGCTCTCAGTAAAGTTCTGTTTTGAAGAAACTTCTACTGTGTGTTATTAAACAGAAAGCTAACTCTACAATAGGTTATGGGCCCAGGACATCTTCAAGGCAATTTTGAAGACTAGAAGCAGCCCAGAAGGAGTGCAGACTGTGAAAGAAAACTCCCAGACAGAGAGGCCTACTGACTGTGAGTAAGAAGGCCTAAATCCCAGAAGGGGAAAGGGAGGGAAGCAAGTATGGCAAGCAGCTCAGAGCTCAGACTTTCAGTAGGAAAGCTGAACAATGTAAACTACCAATTGTGGAAGTTTAAAGTGGAAATGCTGCTGTCTAAAGATGATCTATGGGAGGTGATTACCACGAACAGACCAGCAGCAAATCACGAGGAATGGGATAAAAAGGACAGGTTAGCAAAGGCTACAATAAGTTTATTGGTAGAAGATGACCAGCTAATCCATATAAGAAGTGAGACCACAGCAAGAGGCATGTGGATTGCATTGCAAAACTTGCATGAGAGAACTAGCCTGAATAGCAAACTGTTTCTACTGAGGAAACTATACAAAATGAGGCTTGGCAAAGAAAGTGAAATGCAGGAGCATATAAATGCCATGTTGGAAGTAGTGGCACAGCTGCGCGGCATTGGAGAAGATATAAAGGACAGCCATGTGGTAGCCCTACTCCTCTGCAGCCTGCCTGAATCTTACAGTGCCCTCATCAATGCCCTGGAGACAAGGCCAGAGGCTGAACTGAAACTGGAATTTGTTAAAGGTAGACTTGCAGATGAATTCCAGCGCAGAAAGGAGAACCTGCAGAATGATCTAAAGCAGGGTAATGAGACTGCACTGAAAACCTCAGACAAAGCTCCTAAGAGGGAAACCAGAGTATGCTTCAGATGCAGAAAGGAGGGACATTTAAAGAAAGACTGCTATACACAGAAAGCAGAACAGAAGAAACAGTCTCCACGAACACCTAAGCAGAGGGCTAAAGTCAAAAACAGCAACACAGTCGCTCAACAATGGAGTGGGTGCTTCAGAGCAACGCAAGACAGCTCATCCCAAAATTGGTGCGTAGACTCCGGGGCAACGAGTCACATGACTAGCGATAAAGGCCTCTCTTTGTAAGGGAACTGTTCCATAGTCTATCATTTTTGTCACACTTCTCAACCCCAAACTCTGACTCTGCCCCCAAACTGGCAGTTCCCAAGTCATATAATAAAAATCAATTCAACAGAAAAAATATCTTTCAAGCTTAATTTGCCACCTCTGTGCTCGTAAGTCCTGAGACATTTTTAAAGTAGCTTTCAAGAAAGAGCTCTTGTTATGAGAACAGAGGTGGCAGATTACACTTGAAAACTATTTTGAGGCTTCTGAGGACTACCATTACGTCTATGGACTGACCAGAGATAACACTGGTATTTTGTATAGTCTTTTATATATCACGATTCCCAAGAGATTTCCCTGAAGTATGGCAGTTTTGCTTGAAATGCATTGGATTGGTTTTTATTATACACTTGTATATTGTTTAGGATTATATTGTTGTTTATATATACTGTATATTTTATAATTTATTCAGCAACATTTTGATTGCATTCACCAGTAATGTTTTTGTGTTGTGCTTGGTTACTAGTTTTGCCCTTTATTTGTGTTTGTTAGTTCCCACGTCGTGTCAAATACGAGCGAGTTTACCTGCAAAGTAGGTGGCAGCTTCAGGTGGAGACAGCTAGCAGCTAGTATTTAATAAGCTATTCACCACCTGAAAGAGTTCCACTGGACGGCACTTTGCAGATGCTACGGCAGCAGTGAAGAAAGCTTTCTTTGCTACTGCCACAGCCAAATCTTCCAGGGGGTGCAATTTCAGCATACCCTATTAAGATCTTCAGGATCATTTTTGTGTTAAACAATCCCTGACTGACTCATACAATAGCTATAATTATATAATTCTCTGTTGTGACTGAACATAGTTTGGAAAACAGCAGACACTTGATGAGCAATGCATGACTTGTGGTCTGTGAATGTTTTGCAGGTCTGGAAATAATGCATTGTTAATAATGGCCAGGGTGGGACAAGAATCACTTAGACTAAGTTGGGGATAGGAAACCTTTTGCTTCCCAGAGGTCACTTTGAAAATCAGTACAAGCTCTGATGGCAGTATAGAAGATGGGGGTGCTTAAGGAGTCTGCTTAGGAAGAGAAGGATTTACATTGTGAATCTGTGCCATGGATTTGTCCCCTATCCTTGTGTGTGTGCCCTTATTTCTGTTCCTTTACTCTGAGATCAGCTTTCAGTGATTATGGGTAGGAAATGGATCCAAAAGCCTCCCTAGGACATTGTCTTGACTAGCAGACACTTTATAAGGAACTAATTGAATTATGAGAGTCTTGCCCAGAGAAATGATTTGAACTAAACAATTGCAGACAGCAAGAGCAACACATTTGTCTCCACTTTGTCGGAGCCAAATAATGGGGACAAGACTCACTGCTGTAGCAGCCACTGAACATGGCCAGTGTACCTGGTAAATGAAAACACAAATATGTCATTTTATCAGAAATCAGGCTGCCCCGAGGTCTGGTAGTAGAGGCTGATGCCAGAGGAACTTTGTACGAATATCAAGTGACCTCTTCTATATACAGACAGACTTACAAATTAAAATCCAGTTCCTGGTGCTACGCTTCAAAAAAAGATATTGGGGGAAAAAAAAAAAAAGAAAGTTCAAAGAGCTAGAAGATCAACTTGATGCAGAAAGCATATACCTCCTCCTTTCTCTCCGAGTCCTGGCTCACCTTATTCCTCTCTGATGACATCCCCACACTCATCCTTGGCGACTTCAATATTCATGTTGATGCACCTTCTCAACCTTACATCGCTCACTTCTTCTCCTTAGCCTCCTCCTTTAATCTCCACCTCTGGACTAGCTCCCCCACCCACACTGATGGTCACTCTCTTGATCTCGTGTTCTCTAGGAACTGTTCTGTCTCCGATCTCTCCTTCGAGCCCCATCCCATATCTGACCATTTCCTTACCTCCTTCAACCTCTCCCACTGCTCCCCCTCCTCTTCCCCATCTCCCTGTCCATTCCGCGACCTGCAGGCCATTGTGCCCGAGGACTTTACCTCCTCCCTCTCTCCTCTTTTCCCCTCAGTCCTCTCCTCCTCCCCCCACCCCGATTCTGCCATCTCCACCTTCAACAACTCTCTCGCCTCCACCCTCGACTCCCTTGCCCTCCTCTCCTCCCACCCAGCTTGCTCCCGTAACCCTCGCCCTTGGCTCACCCCCACCATTCACCATCTCTGCTCCTGCACCCAGGCTGCTGAACACCTATGGCGCAAATCTCACTACCACGCTGACTTCCTCCACTTCAAATTCTGTCTCTCATCGCTCAGTTCTATCTCCCTCGCTAGACAGCAGTACTATGCCTCCCATATTGAGTCCTGCTCCCGGGACCCTCGCCACCTCTTTTCCACCTTTGACTCCCTTCTCAACCCTCCCTCCGTCCTCCTTCTCTCTCCGCTCAGGATCTTGCTCTCTTTTTCACCTCTAAGATCGACAAGATGCGCCTGGAAATCGCTTAAAATCCTCTCCCCCTACTACTCCCCCCCTCTCCCTCTTCCCCCCCCCCCGTCCTCCTTCCGTCCCGCCTACCTTGGGGAAATCTCCTCCCTGCTCTCCTCTTCCAACCCCCTGGACCCCATTCCTTCCCGCCTCCTGACCTCCATGGTTTCTACCATCACCCCTCACCTCCTGCACATCATCAACTTCTCCCTCTCTACCGGCTCCTTCCCCTCTGCCTTTAAACAAGCCACTGTCTCCCCCATCCTCAAAAAGTCCACTCTGGATCACTCTGAACCCTCTAATTACCATCCTGTCTCACTCCTCCCTTTTGCTTCCAAACTCCTTGAACTGTCAGGCTCCGGGGTACGGGGCCGTGGAGAACGAGGAGGGAGGAAGCAGAAACCCAGGGTACGGGGAGAAAAGGGGTGTCCACAAGGCTACTCCCTAAATCCTCAGTCACTCTCCACTACCCGGGAGACTACGCGCTCAGCATATCTAGCAGCCAAGCTGATCTAAGAGGGCGTATGACTCATAATTGAAGCCAGGGGTCCAGGAGCCAGAAGGAGGGACCCACCACAAGGGCATGGAAGGNAGCCAGAAGGAGGGACCCACCACAAGGGCATGGAAGGAAACCCCAATGGAAAGGAAGCTGGTAAGGGGGATCTGCTACAGAGAACAAGGGGAATAGACCAGCAGCGCGGAGTGCTGGCAGGGATAGTCAAAGGCAGAGGAGTTGGCAGAGCTAACTAATGGCCGAGGAGCTGGAGGGGAAACCAGCAACAGGGAAGCTGGAGACAGGGCTAAGCAGAGCCAGAGGAGCTGGCGGGGAAGGCCAGCTACGGAGGCATGGGGGGGGAGGGGGGACGAAACAGGACACAGCACATAAACCACGGCACACTTCCAGGAAGGGATCAACACAGGAGTTGTAAGGGAGGTAAGGGGACAAACATCACACACAGCGCACAAGACAAAGGAAGGGATAGAGTAGTAGCCACGAACACAGTGCACAAGATGCTACTGCACCGCAAGCACACAACAGAGGCTTGGGGCGGGTGTGAGACGTCGCTCCACCAGCTTCCTGTGGCCACACCAAGGCTTAAATACTTCCTTTGGCCAATCAGGAAGCTGGGAGGCAGGGCTAGGGTAACTGGCAACAGCTGGGGGAGGCACGGCACACAAGGAACATCCACACCAGAGAGAACAGAGGGAGAAAAACCAAGGCATTTACAGGCCCACCAGGTGGAGCAGGGCACTAGAATGGCGCTCCAGCCCCCAAGGGCCATGAGTTTAAGGCCCAGCCCTGACAGTATCCCCCGTCCATTCCCCCCTCCCCCCCGCCGCCGGAAAGGGGAAGCAATGCTGACAACGGGAAAAGGGGACCAACAAGAGTCTTGGAGCATAGGTGGGTAGTCTATCCCGTGGGAGGGAAAGAACAAAAGGGGATACAGCCTATAGGGGTCCTGAAATTTAAACAAGGGTGAACCACATGCACCGTACTGCAAGTTTAACCCTTAAGGACCACCATAGACTAGTACGGTGCCTTACATGTACCCCAACCTGCAAGAAAAAGGAGAAGCAGGTTGGGGAGGGTGCAAAATGGTCTGTAGTAAGCCTGAAACAGCCTGGACATGGTTCCAGGTGCTCTGGGTCAGACATATAGCGGGAAATAGAAAGGACCAGGGACAGGAAGTGCGGAACACAGGGACCCGTCCCCATAAGGCAGGAGGGGAAAAGGGAGAGGGCAGGATCGTTGAGGGCCAAGTCTGTTGGACCAACTTCAGGGTACCATGGCCTCAGGAGTCTTCCACCAATGTTGGGCTTCAGTCACTGTACGCAGCCCTTGCGCAAAGAACTCAGACATTGTCCTCTGGAACTGGAGAGTGGCTTGGGGCACTGTTGGCTGCCATGGGACTGTAGGTCGAGAGGCTGTTGGCGGGGAGAAAGTGGCGGCTGGATCCTGGGAAGCTGATGGAAAATGCTGGATAACTGAATGTCGAGGGCCGATAACTGGTTCAATTCCTGACGGGGGCACTGTCAGTAATGGCTGGGGCACGGACCCGGGCCTCGGTGGGACGATGGACTCAGGCTACGACTATGGAACTGTCGGTGACGGTTGGATAGCAGGTACAAGTTCCGAGTGGTTGGCTGCTGGCATCGGCCAGACAGCGACCCCAGGCTCCGACTGGTGGGTTCGTCATCGGCAGCCAAGCTGTGAACTCCGATTCTGCCTGGGAGGCCGCTGGTGATGGCCTGGCAGCAAACTCAGGTTCTGGATGGGGAGCTGCCGGTGGCAGCCAGACATTGACCTCAGGTGCCTGCTGGGGAGCCTCCAGCAATGGTCGTACAGCGGTCTCAGGCTCCGGCTGTGGGGCTGTCAGCTGTGGCGGGGTAGCGTACTCAGGCGTCAACTGGGAGACTGCCAGTGACGACCTGGCTGCAACATAAGATTCTGGCTGATGGGCTGCCAGCGATGGCCTGGAAGCAAATTCAGGCTTCGGCTGGGGGGCTGTCGGCAGTAGCCAGGCAGCGGCCTCTGGTTCCAACTGGGGAGCTTCCTGCAACAGCCGGGCAGCGAACTCAGGCTTCAGATGCGCCGTGGACGGTTCGAATAGGGCTGTTAGATCTGAATCCCAGGCCAGCACTGAGGATCGAATACTTGTCTCTGATGAGGTAATAAAAACATCTTATGACATTTTTTTACATCTGATGATGTAAAAAAAAAGGGAGCAGGGAGGTACTGGTGGACAAGCGTCTCCCTTCTCACCTATTTTCTTTTGTAAGTTCTGCAGGGAAGCGGCCAGTGTGGGTAGCTGCACTTGGACCTGTTGAATTTCATATTCCTTTTGGCGAAGAATTGTTTGCACGTGCGTGCATTCTTCTACAGCAGCTTGCCAAATACGCCTTTCTTCATTATACAAGGAATTGAGTCTAGCAATTTTGGTTAAGAGCTGCGCTGCTTCTTGTTCCAGAAGATTGTTCTCCTGCTTCAGGGTCAGGTTCTCTTCCCCTTTTAACTGTAACTGTCTTTCTAGGGCCTTGAATTCTGCTTCTTTCTTGATGTCTTTGGAACCCTTTTCTTTTCCTTGCAACGAAACTTGCGAAGAGGGAACTTCAAAGGGAGGGGGCAGCACTTGATTACTCATGATCAACCCCTGTTGAGAAGAAGAATGCATCAGGGAGGTGGAAAGCAATATCCTACCTTTTACGACTACACCCTGCACAGTGGTGCCTATGAATGCTGTCGAAGGTGTATTCTTTTCCCTTTCCGGAGAAGAGATCACAGAATTTATACAAGAGGGCACTTGATTTTTCTCACTAGGACAGGGCTCTTCTTCCTCACTCACCTCTTCCCCTTCCTCCTCCTCCAAGTCTGACCATTGACCAACGTCCAAAGGCTGGGGGGAGAACGGGATCGATCGCCTGGCCGTGTTCCTAGGTTTTGGTGTGCGGGAGGCAGCTATGGTCAACTCTTGAGGGTTACCTTTTACCCATACGCCCTTATCTGGCGGTGAACGTCCCACATCATGGGAGAGGGTTCCAGAGTTCCTGGTCTTTTTTCCAAGAAGGCTTCAACATCGTGATATGCTGACCATTTCCAGAGGGCTGGTGCCTTGGGCTGCAAAGTACATCTGGCACTCATTTTATAACCACACATAGGGGAATTGGGGACATGGGGAATAAGGGATGAAAAGGGGGTAGTCATGGGTGGAGCAATCTGTCAGGCTCCGGGATACAGAGCCGGGGAGAACGAGGAGGGAGGAAGCAGAAATCCAGGGTACGGGGAGAAAAGGGGTGTCCACAAGGCTACTCCCTAAAGCCTCAGTCATTCTCCACTACCTGGGAGACTACTCACTCAGCATATATACCAGCCAAGCTGGTCTAAGAGGGCGTATGACTCATAATTGAAGCCAGGGGTCCAGAAGCCAGAAGGAGGGACCCACCACAAGGGCATGGAAGGAAACCCCAATGGAAAGGAAGCTGGTAAGGGGGATCTGCTACAGAGAACAAGGGGAATAGACCAGCAGCGCGGAGCATTGGCAGGGATAGTCAAAGGCAGGGGAGTTGGCAGAGCTAACTAGTGGCCGAGGAGCTGGAGGGGAAACTAGCAAAAGGGAAGCTGAAGACAGAGCCAGAGGAGCTGGCGGGGAAGGCCGGCTACGGAGGCACTGGGCGGGGGGGACAAAACAGGACATACAGCACATAAACCACAGCACACTTCCAGGAAGGGATCAACACAGGAGTTGTAAGGGAGGCAGGGAGGTAAGGGGACAAACAGCACACAGTCCACAGTACACTTCTAAGATCGCTTTTAGATGAGCACGCGGTGCACTCGCGCTTGTTTTCAAAAATCCCGTGAGATGGGATTAGAAGAGACGCTACCGCAAGTCACACGCACGGGAGGGAGACGCGCATTCTTTTCTGGCTGCGATTTGGACTGGGTTGGAGATCGAGGTGGTCAAATCACGGCCGGAAAAGAATGCGCGTCCCCCTCCCGTGCGCGTGACTCGCGGCAGCGTCTCGTCTAATCCCATCTCGCGGGATTTTTGAAAACAAGCGCGAGAGTACCATGCGCTCATGCTACTGCACCGCACGCACACAACAGAGGCTTGGGGCAGGTGTGAGATGTTGCTCCACCAGCTTCCTGTGGCCACACCAAGGCTTAACTACTTCCTTTGGCCAATCAGGAAGCTGGGAGGCAGGGCTAGGGTAACCGGCTACAGCTGGGGGAGGCACGGCACACAAGGAACATCCACACCAGAGGGAACAGAGGGAGAAAAACCAAGGCATTTACAGGGCCACCAGGTAGCGTTGGGCGCTAGAATGGCACTCCAGCCCCCAAGGACATGGGTTCAAGTCCCAGCCCTAACACTTGAACAGGTTGTCTACTCCCGTTGCCTTGACCTCCTCTCTGCCAACTCCTCCCTTGACCCCCTCCAATCTGGCTTCTGCCCCCTTCACTCCACTGAATCTGCTCTTGCTAAGATCACCAACGATCTTCTTATTGCTAAATCCAACCGCCTTTACTCCATACTTGTTATCCTTGATCTCTCTGCTGCCTTTGACACTGTTGACCATTCGCTCTTGCTTGAATCGCTTCACTTCCTTGGACTCTGTCCTCAGCTGGTTCTCCTCCTACCTTTCTGACCGCTCCTTCAATGTATCTCTTCCTAACTCCTCCCCCTCCCCATGCCTCTTGGTCAGGGTTCCCCAAGGCTCTGTCGTTGGCCCTCTCCTCTTCTCTATCTGCACCCTATCCCTAGGCAAACTCATTGCTTCCCACAGGTTCCAATATCACCTATACGCTGACGACACTCAACTCTCTCTCTCCACTCCTTCCCTCTCCCCCTCTGTTCAAGCTCGTCTCACCAACTGTCTCTATGATATCTCCACCTGGATGTCTCAACGCCAACTCAAACTGAACATGGCAAAAACTAACTCCTGATCTTCCCTCCCAATCCTGCCTCTCCCTCTTCTCTGTCAATTGCCATTGACAGGGTTTCCATACTCCGTCCCCCAAGCCCGTAGCTTGGGCTTCATCTTCAACTCACACCTTACCTTCAAACCCTACATTGACTCTGTCACCAAATCCTGCCACTTCTCCCTCCACAACATTGCTAAGATCCACCCTTTTTTGTCTGTCTCCTCTGCCAAAACTCTCATTCATGCCCTAGTCATCTCATGCCTCGACTAATTGTAACCTCCTCCTTGCTGACCTTCCCCACTCTCACCTTTCTTCCTTCATCTCTGTTCAAAACTCTGCTGCCAAGATCATCCACCTAGCTGTCAGGGCTGGGTCTTCAACACCCAGCCCTGCAGGACTGAGGAGCGCTGCCTTAACAGCTAGTGCTATTTCAGGCTGGTTTAACAGCCCACTATTCCTTCCTGTGTCTTCCTTCGTGTCTCCACCCCCTGTGTTGCCACGCCCTTCCCCAGCTGTGCCCTTTTCCCCCTAGCCCTGCCTCCCAGCTTCCTGATTGGCCACAAGGTGTATTTAAACCATAGGGTGGCCACAGGAAGCTGTGGGAGCAACTGCTCTTAC
>QEPC01008833.1:361385-385843 GCA_003113815.1 Sphenodon punctatus
GGGGGGGGGGGGGAGGCTTGCCATTTGGCTCTGGCTGGGCTGTGGGTGGATTACCCCTGTGCACTCTTCATCGTTATTTTTGGGGGGGAGGGAATCTTGCCATTTGGCTCTGGCTGGGCTGCGACTGGGTTGCCCCTGTGTGCGTTGGACATTTTTATTTGGGGGGGGTGCTTTCCATTTGGCTGGGCTGGGGGTAGGTTGCCCCATGTGTACACTCTGCGTTATGGGGTGGGGAGAGGGAGTCTTGCCATTTGGCTATGGCTTGGCTGGGGTTCAGTTGCCCCTGTGTGCATTCGGTATCTTTATTTTGGGGGGGGGGAGGGTTTGCCATCCCTCACCTGCCTCTGCCTGCTAGAGCAGCGGGACAGATCGGGACTGGGAGATAAAGCTGTTTGTTTACAAACAGCTCCTCCCCATGTGTGTGATCAGAAGGTTGTTGCTTTATAAAGAAGGTTTTTTGAGATAGCTCGTAACATTCTCACAACTGCGTTGTGCATGGCATACTCACCATATTCAAATAACAGACCATGTGATGGTCTCAAGCTCCTTAAGTATAAAAAGCACTGACTCTCCCCCTCAGAATGACAGTTGGATAAATATTTATTTACTAAATTTAAAAGTGAAAGTAGTGATATTGATTTTCATTTAGATTTAAAAAAAAAAAATCCTCAGCAATTCTTTCCCATCCTCTAGCCCTTGCTATAACCTTCAGTCCTAGATGAGCTCCTTGCTGCTGTGCTTTGTTTTTAACCATGCACACTGGACTCACTTGGATCTGTTGTTGTTTGCTAAAACTGCTATCCTTGTGTGCACTTCTGTTCCTTGTGTGCATGTTCTATTCCATTATCATATTGATGTAGGTGTGCAATTTTAGGGTTGGCCCCGCCTACTGTTGAGTTGGCACTTCCCCTGGGTTTGGCCCCGCCCCCAGTATGTGGCCTGGGCCTGCCCTGGCCCCAGCCCCCACCCCCCCGGGAAGTTGAAAAGTTTACACCCATGGTATTATCCACAATCACTCCCAGATCCTTTTCCTGAGTGGTAACTCCTAGCTTAGTACCCAGCATTGTGTACTCATAATTTGGATTATTTTTCCCAATGTGCATCACTTTGCACTTGTCCACATTAAATCTCATCTGCCATTTAGATGCCCAGGCACCCAGTCTTGTAAGATCTTGCTGCAGCTCCTCACAGTCTGCTCGTGTTCTGACTACTCTGAATAACTTGGTGTCATCTGCAAATTTGATCACCTCACTCTTAACACCCTTTTCCAGATCATTAATGAATACATTGAAAAGAACTGGTCCCAGTACAGATCCTTGGGGCACACCACTTTTTACATCCCTCCATTGTGAAAACTGGCCATTTAGTCCCACTCTTTGCTTCCTATCCTTTAACCAGTTACCAATCCATAGCAAAACACTACCTCCTATCCCATGGCTTTTTAATTTTCTCAAGAGTCGTTTATGTGGGACCTTATCAAAAGCTTTCTGGAAATCCAGGTACACTATATCTGCTGGGTCTCCCCTGTCCACATGCTTGTTTACGCCCTCAAAGAATTCCAAGAGATTAGTGAGGCATGACTTCCCTTTGCTAAATCCATGCTGACTCTTTGCCATTAAGCCATGTTTATCAATATGCCCAGTGATTCTGTTCTTAATGATAGTTTCCACCATTTTGCCCGGCACAGACATCAAGCTTACCGGTCTGTAGTTTCCAGGATCACCTCTGGATCCCTTTTTAAATATTGGGGTTACATTTGCCACCCTCCAGTCCTCAGGTACAGTGCCAGATGCCAACGTTAGGTTACAAATTACTACTAGTAGGTTTGCAATTTCACATTTGAGTTCCTTCAGAACTCTGGGGTGAATACCATCTGGCCCTGGTGATTTGTTCGTATTAAGCTTGTCAATTTGCTCTAGAACCTCCTCCAGGGTCACGCTGATTTGTGACAGTTCATCCAATTCATCACCTACAAAGTAGGGTTCCGGCGTGGGTATCTCCCCAACATCCTCCGCAGTGAAGACTGAAGCAAAGAACTCGTTTAGCTTCTCTGCAATGTCCTTGTCCTCCCTGAGTGCCCCTTTTACTCCCTGGTCATCTAATGGCCCAATCGACTCCCTAGCAGGCTTCTTGCCTCTGATGTACTTGAAAAAGGTTTTATTATTTGTTTTTGCCTCTTTAGCAAGTCTCCTTTCAAATTCTTTCTTGGCCTGCCTTATTAACACCTTACAGTTATGTTGCCAGTGTTTATGCTCCTTTGTATTTTCCTCATTGGGGATCGCTTTCCATTTCTTAAAGGATGCCTTTTTGGCTCTAATAGCCTCCTTTGCATCTCCATTTAGCTACAGTGGTAGATGTTTTTAACTCCTGCTACCTAGTTTAATGTGCGGAGCAGCAGGAGGGACGCAGCAGTGGGGGTGGCGGCTCAGAGGTGTACTTGGGACGCCCTCTCCACTGTGCATGTTTATGTGACTGTGTGTGCTTTTGGCCCCAGCCATTGGGGCTGATCCCACGCCCCACGGATCCCGCATGCACAAGGTCTCCGCAAGGCAAAATGCACCAGCAATGGGGATGCGTGCAGTTCCCACACAAGTGCCCATGGGATCTGTAGGACATGGGATCAGCCCCACCAATGCGACGCATGGCCAAAGAAAGAAGCCACGCTCTGCTTGCTGCAGCTACAGCAATAAAGTAGCAGGCAAAATAGATAGGGAGGTACATCAGTCCTGAATGCAGTTGTTATTGGTGTTAGACATAGCCCACCCAACAGCCATGAAAGCAGCTGTCTCACATTGCCTTGACTCTGGATACAAGACTCCCTCAGTTCACACAAAACTTTGTCTTCCTCTCTTTTCCTTGTAGGACTTGATCCTTCCACAGGATCTTTTAGCTGGAGTTAATGTTTGGTCTCTTATACATTTTGGAGTGTGTGCACAGGGGATGGGGAGTAGAGAAGGAGCTGGGAATTTGGATAGGAAACTCATTCCAGCGTACCCAGTGTATTTCCAGACCAGTTTGTGTTTAAAACTAGGAAGACAGGCAATCTTATCTCACTATAACTTCTGGTTTGTGTGTGCCTGAACAGGACCTGATGTGTCTGAGGTGTTTTACAGATTAAAAGATCTGCTCCCTGCTTCAAACAGCTCACATGGAATCATAGAATTTTAGGGTTGGAAGTGACACCAAAGGTCATCTAGGCCAACCACCTGCTCCACAGAAGGATATCCCCATCTACAGCACTGTGTAGAGAAAGTAAAGTTGCCGTGTTGGTCTCAGATATAGGCAATAGAGACAAAGTAGTACAGCAAATTAATATCTTTTATTGCACCAACTAGAGTTGGTGGAGGCATGAAAGCATTCGGACCTCACAGGTCCTACACGGCTACAGGAAGCTTTAAGTTTACTTACTCTCAGCTGCTCTTACTCTTCCCACCTTGTTGTATTCCACCCTTTTGAACTGTGGACCTCCTACCTGAGGCTCATTCTCACCTTTTTCTCCCCGCCCTTTGTCACTGTTTCCTATCACTGTATATATCTGACAAAGGACTCTGTGAGGTCTGAATGCTTTCATACCTCCCCCAACTGTAGTTGGTCCAATCAAAGATATCACTGTACTACTTGGTCTCTACAGCACTGTGGACAGATGCTCGTCCAGCCAGAGTTTGAAAACCTCCAAGGAAAGAGATTCTACAACCTCTCTGGGCAACTTATTCCATTGCCCAGCAGTTCTCTCAGTTCAGAAATTTTTCTTAATGTTTAACCAAAATCTACATTCCTGAAACTTAAGCCCATTCCTTCTTGTTTTGCCTTCTGTGACAGTGGAAAACAAAATGTTCACCATCTTTTTATGGCATCCTTTTAGATATTTGAAAATTACTATCATGTCCCTCCCTTAGTCTTCTTTTATTTAGGGCCAAACACACCCAACTTTCCTCATCTGGCTTGTCTTCCAGCCCTTTATCATCTTAGTTGCTCTCCTCTGAATCTTTTCCAATTTGTCTACTCTTTAAACAACAAAATAAAAACACTTTCCAATATCTGTGTGTGTGTGTGTCTACATCCTTCTTGAAGCATGGTGCTCAAACAGGACACAATATTCCAATATTCCCTCTCACTAGTTCTGAGTAAAGCACCACCAACACCACCTCTTGCCCCTTGGATACGATGCACTTGTTAATGCAGCCCAAAATGGCATTTCCCTTTTTAGTGACAGCGTCACATTGCTGACTCATGTTCAGCTTATGATTCACCATAGCTCCCAGATCCTTCTCTGCAGTGCTACTGCCTAGCCAGTTATACCCTATTTTATATATGTGCTTCTGGTTTTTTGTTCCTATGTGTAATACTTTATACTCCTGACTGGATCTCCGATAGGCTTGAAAAGAGCTCTATACAAGGTCGAATCCTGTGTAAGTGTAATAAGCTGAAAGTAAATTATGATAAAACTAAAATTATGATATGGGGAAAACATTTGAAAAGGTCATCATGAGAGATGGGATCTACCAAGCTAGAACAAGTTCCTGTTTATAAATATCTTGGGTTAAATCTCTCCCAAACACCATCCTGGGCAGCACATTTCACTTTCTTAAAGAGCAAAACCTTTTCAGTCAGTTGAGGCAATCAAGAAGATGCATAATGCCCAAACTGGAAGATCTTTCTGCGCACCAAGGACATTTAATGCCAAAGTGGTTTGGCAGATACTTTATGGAGCAGAGGTATGGGGATATGACCAAAGGAATGATCTGGAGGTTATCCAGAACAAATTTTTAAGATTCCTGATGGGTCTCCTGCCTTCAGGTCCAGCGGGTTTTTTGAGATTAGAAACTGGACTGGAGGCTCTGCAGACTAAAATGACTATTAGTGTACTATCTTACTAGTTCCAAATTTTGGGATATCCAGCAACACGCTTTCCCAAAATGTGTCTGATTGAAGACAATTTATCATCTTCACAATTTAAATCCCCCTGGCTGATTTTTGTCACAAATACACTGTCCAGGATGTGGCTTGGTTATTATTGTTTAAGTGAGAACAGAGGCTATACTCTAAAGAAGAGAAGATGTGTGTTTATAACAGAATTCTTGATGTGGAAAACCAACAGGATATGGCTGCCGCAAGAGTATCTTGTATTGCACCAACTTTTATTTTATGGAAAACAAGGCTAGGGTTGGCAAGTTATCTATCATTCCATTTATTGCCTACACGTAGAAACGCTCTAGCAAGAATGAGGGTGTAACAAACTTAAGCTGCTATTGCAGAGGGAAGATGGACTGGTATTCTGAAACCGGAAAAGCTTTGTCCTGTATGTAGGAAGGTCTGCGAGGACCTTATTCATTACTTATTGGAGTGTCCTTTGTATTCCGATCTTAGAGAGAAATAGATCTACCCACTCCCACAGCATACAACATTTTTTACTAATAGAGAAAAAGTTATTTGGAGTCTTCAACAAGAACAAGATACGTATGTAAAGAAATTAGCAACCTATGCATTCAAGGCAGAAGGTTCTAGGCAGAGACACATGGCTACAGATTAAAAGGGTATAGATTTAAAGAGAATTTATAAAGTTATTATTGTTATTATTAGCAAGCATTTATATAGCGCCAGCAATGTACCTGGCAATGTAATGATGGAACATCTTGTTCTTGTTGAAGAATCCAAATAACTTTTTCTCTATTAGTAAAAAATGTTGTACTCTGTGGGAATGGATAGATATATTTCTTCCTAAGATCAGAATATAAAGGCACTCCAATAAGTAATGGATAAGGTCCTCACCTGTCTCTTATACACATCTAGATGTGTATAAGAGACAGATGTTTTTATGGTTTACATTCATATACTGATTGTGTATATGTTCATGTAGTTGCTTTTTTATGTGGATCATGGCTATGGCCAGTATCTGAATAAACTTAATTGACTGATGTGCAATACTTTGTATTGGTATTCGTTAAATTTAATTTGGATCTTTCAGTCCAGGTCTCTAGTTTATCTTGATCATTTTGCATTCCAATCTTGTCTTTCAAAGTGTTTGCAACCTCTCACAGTTTTATATCATCTGCAAATTTGATGAGTATTCTCTCCACCTCCACCTCTAAATACTTAATGAAGATGTTGAACAATCTGAATAATCCCCTTTCTCTAGCCAGTACAATAATGAGCACCAAAGCTGTCAATTTACCAGACTACTTACCTTCTAACATGGAAACCCACTCACTCCCGTTACACAGGTAGAGTCCTTTTTGAAATGCATTAAACCAGAACTGGCCGTTTTCAGTCTTGGTGCAGGGAGGACGGTTCCCCAAAGTCACCTTCATGTCTGCTTCTGAACAAAACACATGCACCAATGAATACCACTTTTTGAGATCCTTGATGTGATGAGTAAACAAAGTTTAATTCTGACCAATAACAAGGTGAGTACTGGGTGATACTTAGAATTTCATTCTGGACTGTGTCAAGGTTTGTCTATAGTCAAATGTACAAAAATACCTCATTTTCCCTCTGAGGAAGATAGTACCAAGAGCAGTGTTCTAAAGTAAGCCATGCTCCGTGAGGTCTAAGACAAGTGCTTTCAGCCTTTCCTAACCTGGACCACTCCCATCTCTTCCTCTGGTACCCCAAACCCATTTAGAAACATGTGCTCCGCCACTTGCCGACAACTGTCTGCAACCCCTCCCAGAAATGTATACGAGTATGAGAAAAGTGCCCCCCTCCCACCACTACCTGTTTGTGATTGTGGGGTGAGGAGGTCTAGGCTAACATATTATAAGATATAGCTGTTGAGTCTGATTATCCAGAAATTGGGAAGTGTTGTGCAAATAATACACTGCTTTATTTGCTGGGGGGCCGGGGTGTCATTATTATACATATGTTGATCTCCCTGCCACCTTAGACACTGCTGACCATACCCTTCTTGATTCTCTCCAAACTGCCAGCTTCCAGGGTTTAGTTCTTAGCTGGTTCTCTTCCAGTTTCTCTAACTGCCCCTTCAGTCTCTCTCTTGGTGGTACCTCTTCTGTCCTTGGCTCTCTTCTCTTCTTTCTTTACACTCAATCCCTGCATGCACTGGATCTCAGTGCATGCAGGGATTGACACTCAGCTTTCTCTCTTCACCCCTGCCTTTCCCCCTCCTTCCAGTCTCGCATCACTAATTGTTTTTGCAACATCTCCACTTGAGATATCTCATCAACTCAAGCTTAATACATCCAAGACTGAACTCATCTTCTCCCTTAAACCATCTTCTTTTCTCTTCCCTCTCTAGCTCCACTGATGTTACCATCCAGCCAGTAACCCTGAAGCTGCTTCAGTCCTGGAGGCCCGCAGGCCCTTCTCAGCTACTGTTGCTAGACACACCTTGTTCTTCCCCCACAGATCCAGCCCCCAACCTCTTGTAAGCTGTGTGTGCAACATACCCCAGAGCCAATCTCTGTCCCAACCAGGAGAGGGGGCCGGGGTGTCACACACCATAGGCTGCAAAGTCTCCCTATGATACCGCAGCCAGGACCATCTCTGGGGACATGGGCAGTTCTTTGTTCTTTTGCTGGTTGAGCTGCCTACCAGTACCAGACAAGCCTATCTGCACTCCAGTTCCACATGCAGCCTGGCATCACCACACTCTGCAACAGACCGGTGGGGGATTTCAGAAGTCATTATCATTTGGACACATAGCCTTGTCTGCTGGTTCAGTCACATGGAATCTTCAGAAAAACCAGCAACTCAGACCCTCCTCTTGGACACCCATATAAACCTTAAGTGCCCACTGATTTCAGTAGAATCGCACTGGAATAATTCCAGCACAAGAGGAGAGTAGGGCCTTTCAGTAATGCCAGAGTAAGCTCCCTGGCTTATTAGTTTTGGTAAGAGCATGCAGACCCAGCCAGCCTGCCAGACCCTTTCACAAACAGGATTCATGACTGGCATACAGAGGGTGAAGACAGACATAACACTAACACCACTTTAACATTTCTTATGCATGTTGCATGGCTGTATTGGTGCCCTATGCAGCTCTGTAACATGCATAAGAAATGTTAAAGTGGAGTCTGTGATATGTCCATTTTCACGCAGAGTCTCAGGTGTATTTATGGGCAATGCAATGTTTTCTGAAAGTCTTAGACTTGTGGACACACCAATCCCAACATTTGGAACCACTAAAAATATATATACAAAAGAAAGAAACCCTGCCAGCACATGCCCCCAGGAGGAGGAAGAGTTTGAATCCCACTTCCACTGATTATGCTTTACGGGCCAGGCACTCAGTCCAAACCAGCTCAGTGTTTGGGAGGAACAGAATCCATTTCCAACAGCAGAAGACCCAACCCCCTAAGAGCTGTGTGCAGGACAGAAGAAAAATAATGTTTGCTTCTCAGCAAGAGGAGCTCACGTGACCTGAAGCAGCCAGCACCATCAGGAGCGTCCTCCCTTAGCAACTTCCCTAAGCATCTCGCAAAAAAAGAGAAATAATTTCCCCAAACCCAAGCAACCACCAGCCAAAAGCTGGAACCAGCCCGTAGAGAGGAGAGTCAGCCTGTCTGAGACTGAACAAAGGAGAAGGGAAAAGAAAAGGAGTCCCCAGATTTTTCCATCTATGGTGACTGATGCATGACTGCCAGCCTGGCCCATCATTCATTCATTCAATCAAATTTTTATGCCGTCCTTCCCAAAGGTTCAGGGCAGCTCACAAACCATAAAAATAGTAAAATACAAACAAAAAACAGAAAACCTTTCTACAACTTCCCACAAAACCAACCCAATAGCATCTCCCCATTCCTCACATCCAACCTCCCTCCATCACACCTCTAACCAAACCCACTGTCCCCTGTCCCTGCCCACCAAATGCCTTTACAAACAGGAAGATCTTACACTGCCTCCAAAAGACACTCAGGCTGGAGATCAAACAAACCTCCAGGGGAAGGGAGTCCCATACACTGAGACAGCAACAGAGAACAGTTCCCTACGAGCCTGCCCTTTGTCTTACGAACAAGACTATTAGATGGTACCCACAGAGGCCGCAATGGGGTATGGAAGCACAGGCGGTCTCTCAGATATGTGGAACCCAGATTGTTTAGCGCATTAAAAGGTCAAAACCAGCACCTTGAATTGTGACCAGAAAGCTATAGGGAGTCAGTGAAGCCTTTGGAGCATCAGCGAAATATGCTCCTGGTGCCTCAGCCCTGGAAAGAAGGTGAACCACTACATTCTGCACCAGCTGAAGTTTTTGAACAGTCATCAAGGGCAGCCCCACATAGAGTGTGTTGTAGTAATCTAGCCTCGAGGTGATGAAAACATGTGACAGTGGCCAGATCCAAATCAGAAAGAAAAGGTCGCAGCCTCCTCACCAGATGGAGTTGGTGAAAAGCGCTCCTGACCACCGCCGCAACCTGACAATCCAGGTGCAGCAAGGGGTCCAGAAGCACTCCAAGCCTGCGAAACTGACTGACCAGAGGGGGCCAAACTCCATCAACAACAGGAGTCCCAATCCCCTTCAGGTCACAAGGCCGGGGAACCATCACCACCTCAGTCTTGCCTGGATTCAGCTTCAGTCGGCTCATCCTCATCCAGTCCCCAACAGCAATCAGGCATCAAGTAAGCACTGAGACTGCACAGCCTGGGTCAGATGAAAGAGAGAGGTTGGGTTGAGTGTCATCAGCATACTGATGGCACTTCACCTCAAACCTCTGATTGACACCACCCAGCAGCCTCATATACATGTTGAACGAAAGGGGAGAGAGAAGAGAACCCTGCGGGACCCCACAGGAGAGGTCCCAAAAGGATGACGAGCAATCGTCCATCACCACTCTGGGACCTCTCCGACAGGAAGGAACGGAACGACTCAAGAGCAGTCCCGCGCACCTCCACCAAGTTCCGCAGTCATGTCAGCAACACCTCATGATCAACTGTATCAAAGGGCGCCAAAAGATCTAACAGGATCAACAGGGCAGAATTCCCCTTGTCAATCTCCAGGTGCAGGCCATCAACTAAGGCCACAAACACAGTCTCCATGCCATACCCAGGGCGAAAGCCTGACTGAAACTGATCCAGGAATCCAATGATATTAAGATGAGCCTGGAGCTGTTGGGCAATCATCCATTCAATAGCCTTCCCTGAAAAGGGATGGTTAGAGACAGGCTGATAGCTGGCCAGGGAGTCAAAATCCAGGGAGTCAACATCCAAAGATGGCTTCTTAAGCAGGGGCCTGACAATTGCAGTTTTGAGAACATCCAACACCCTATCCTCACAAAGGGAGGTTTTGACAACCCCAGCTTCCCTCACATTGGTGGGTGATACCGATTGATACTGATCCAAATCAACAGGACAAGACTGGGCTTCCTTAACCCCAAACATTGATTCTCCAGGTAAAATGGCAGCACTCAGGTCGTGGTGAATATGATCGATTTTGTCTGCAAAGTAATTAATAAAAATTTCACAGCAGGCATTAGCTGACTCCATTTCCTGGCAGAGGCAAACCTGATTAACCAGGTCCCTCACCACCCAGAACAGCTCTGCCAGACGAGACTTGGAAGATGCTATGACAGCAGAGAAGATAATTTTCTTCACCATCACAGCAATAGCATAGTCCTTTAAAAGTAATCTATGCCACAATCAGTCCGCTTCAGTGCACATTGAGTGCTTCCTGTGCTCTAACCGCCTATCCTCCTGCTTCAGCCACCTCAGGTCCTCTGTAAACCAGGGGGACCTGTGCTGTCGCGGCAGAGGAAGTGGATGTCTGGGTGCAACTGGGTTGATGGCCTTGGTCAAGCTATCATTCCATAAAACAACCAGGTCATCGACAGAGTAACTGTCAAGGTCAGTAGGTAAATCCCCCAGTGAGTTCTGGAGACCAACTGAATCCATTAGTCTCTGAGGGCAAACCATCCTAATGGGTCCACCACCCCAACAAGGGCATAGAAGGGCTGGGATCTGTACCTTCAGAAGGTAATGATCCAAGCATGACAATGGTATCATAACACCACCTCCAATAATCGGAACCCTCATGTCCAGGCTAGTACAAAATATCAAATCCAATGTGTGTCCCACCTCATGTGTCGGGCGAGATATTACCTGGGATAGGCCCATGGTTGTCATGGCGGCCATGAACTCCTGCTCTGCCCCTGAAGAGCTGGCCTCAGCGTGCATGTTAAAATCACCCAAGACAATAAGTCTGGACGATTCCAACACCACCTCCGAGACCAGCTCGGCTAGAGCAGTCACGGAGTCAGTTGTGCAGGGGGATGGTCAGTACACCAGAAGAATCCCCAATATATCCCCTGCCAAATCCAACACGAGGTGGACACACTCCATATTAGATGAGTCAGACACCAGATACTTTCAAAAGGTCAAGGTGTCTTTACAGGTCACAGCCACTCCACCCCCTCGGCCCCTAAACCTAGACCAATGCTGCACCGAGTACCCCTCCATCTGGGACAAAATTAGTTTCCCTTCTCCCAGAATTCATAGGAAGTCCAGTGTCTGAACAAGTGAGGCTTCTGTTCCACTCCAGAAAGCATTCTACCTCTCTTCAGTGGGACATCACAACCAGGATTTGGAGTACTCTCTGCAACATCAATGGTGAGAAACCTTTTCCTTTCCAGGGGCCACTTTGGAAATTAGAACAAGCTCCAACGGGCACACAGAAGTTGGGGATGGGGTTGCTTAAGAGGTGCGCTCAAGAAGAATAGGGTCCAGATCATGGATCTGTCCTCTATCCTTATGTGCATGCTCTCATCTCTGCTCTCTTCCTCTGAGCTTGGTCTTTCAGTGTTTGGGGGTAGGAACTTACTGGATCCATGGGCCAAATAAAGGAACTGTAAAGGGGCCACATGAAAACTAGCTGAGGGCCACATTTGCCCCCCAGGCTCGAGGTTCCCCACCCCTGTTCTATAAAGCACACCTGGATAGCCAGAACAGAGCCGTGGAGTGGTGGGGCTGAATCCTGCTGGTTGCAAGCTCTCCAGGGCAGAGACCTGATTCTCACTTAATGATTGTTAAACACATTGCTGGTGCTTAATAAATAATTAATAATATAAATAATAATAATTTCAAAACCACCAACTTCTCAAGTTATAATCAGACCTAAACATCTGATTTGACTTATTTGCTTATTCACTGTGAATGTACCTTCTTTCCATGAGACCTGCTGGAGCATGCCACATAAGTCAGTCCTTCAAACTGAGAATAACTCTATTTTCTTCCACTGTACCAAAAACTGAGGCCTGGAATCCTTGCTCCCAGGTATTTTACCTGTCTCTCTGTCCTCATGTCTGTGCTGTGAGAACTTTCTCCTACCTGATCCCCTCCATCACTGTCTACTTACAGAATACGTATTCATCCTATTAGATGAACTACTGTGATCTCCACCCCAAGAAATACTGCTTGCAAATGATTCATTCAACCTGCTTTTCTGTCTTCCCTGACTGCAGCACATTATAGTTCATTATCCTGAACTGCTCTGCTATTAACCTAGCCACCTTTTCCA
Source organism: Sphenodon punctatus (assembly GCA_003113815.1). Taxonomy (NCBI): domain Eukaryota; kingdom Metazoa; phylum Chordata; class Lepidosauria; order Sphenodontia; family Sphenodontidae; genus Sphenodon; species Sphenodon punctatus. The sequence continues at coordinate 373,849 of QEPC01008833.1, forward strand.
TTTCTATTGTTAACTCAATTGTAGCCTGCCCATATTTAGGGGCTCTACAGGTCTGACTGCATGTCCTGTTCAGCATATCTCTGCACTCGTCCTGCACTCCAGAGCATTGGGGTGAACTAGGGAGGAGAGAGAGGAGTCAGGTAGGAGAGTGCTCAACGGGTATTTAAGGTCTATTGCTGCTCATGAGAACGTGATAGAACAACACCAATTCCAATATGTGGAAAGACTCTTATCAACTTCCATTGGCAGTGGATCAAGCCTATAGTAAAAATGCATAAATACAACTTAGAAAGGAGAATTGGTTACCTACCTTCGTGAATTCCTTTCTCTCTTACTCTCCTGATCCTCCTCCGCTGGGTAGCTCTAGTGCTGGCCGATAGGAGGCAGATGACTGATTTCTTCTATGCGCATGCGCTAGGAGCTACCCGGTCCCTCAGTCGATAAGATAGCCGAGTGCCCCTGTAATTATCATCACCTGGAAAAACATAACTTCAGGAAAAAACTGTAATACGTTAAGCGCATAATATCAAGAATCAGCTAAACTGGGACCGAACATGGTCAAGTGAAAAAACAGTTATATAAGTGAGATGCTGAGTGCTGTGCGGCAGGGAGGGTCGGAGGAGGATCAGGAGAGTAAGAGAGAAAGGAATTCACGAAGGTAGGTAACCAATTCTCCTTTCTCCTCTTACCTCCTTCTCCTCCTCCGCTGGGATGTACCAGAGCCAAATCCCTCCGCTACGGGTGGGAGCCGCCAGCACTGGGAGCCTCCAGTACTGACTGCAGTACCCGTCTGCCAAAGGCAGCCTCAGCTGATTGAAAAATATTGATCTTGTAATGGCGTATGAAGGTATGTGGGGACGCCCATGTTGCGGCCCTACAAATCTCCTCGTAGGAGGCTTGTGCCTTAAAGGCGTACGAGGTGGCCGCACTGCGAACCGAGTGGGCCCAGATCTGCAAGGGGGGAATCCTCCCGCCAGCCCGGTAGGCCTCAATAATGGCTTGTTTCACCCATTTAGATAACAAGGTTTTTGAGGCCTTGAGACCCTGGACAGCTGGTCGAGTGTTCACAAAGAGGGCTGTGGATTTGCGAAAGGGCCGAGTCCTGGACAAATAAATTTTGAGCGCTCGTCTGACATCCAGTTTGTGCCAGACTTTCTCTTTGTGGTGAACAGGATTGGGGCAAAAAGAGGGAAGCACCAATTCCTGGGCCCTGTGAAAGTACGAATTTACCTTCGGGATGAAGGCCGGGTCCAATCTAAGGACGACCGAATCAGGTCGAAAAATACAAAAATTGTCCTCCATTGACAGTGCACTCAGCTCCGAGACTCTCCGAGCTGACGTGACCGCAACTAAGAAGACTGTTTTGAGTGTAAGAAGATACAAGGAAATATGCCTTAGGGGCTCAAAGGGAGGTCGCGTCAGAGCCTCCAGGACCAAATTTAGATTCCAGGAAGGCACCCGGTGCACAACCGGAGGGGACAGCAGCCTAGCTGCTCGGATGAATCTGCGCACATGTGCGTGTGAGGAGATAGGTCTACCAGTTGAAGCTCTTAAAACGGCATCGAGAGCAGCCGCCTGCCTAGCTAAGGTATTTGCCCTGAGTCCCTTATCCAGGCCCTGCTGTAAGAACTCTAATACGTGAGGAACTCCTGCCCGCCTGGGGTCCAAGCCTTTTCTCTTAGCCCAAGTAGCAAAGGTCTTCCAAGTACTTTGGTATGAGCGTCTAGTGGCTGGTTTTCGAGAACTTTGAAGGGTATCAAGGACTGGTTCGGAATAACCCCTTCGCCTCAGGGCAGCGCGCTCAATCGCCAGGCTGTCAACTGTAGAGTCTGGACGTCTGGGCAGGAAATGGGACCCTGACGAAGAAGGTCTGACCGGAGAGGAAGTGTCCTGTACTGGCCTTGACTCAGTTGAATGAGTTCCGAGAACCAGGGCCTCCGGGGCCACCAGGGAGCGATGAGGATTAGGAGTGCTCTTTCCCTGCGTGCTTTTGCAATAGTTCGGAGGAGCAGCGGAAACGGGGGGAAGGCATATAGTAGACCCCGCGGCCACGGTTGATTCAGGGCGTCGATGGCCTCCGCCTGTTGGCATGGGTCCCGTGTCATGAAGCGGGGCAGCTGGGCGTTGTTCCTTGCTGCAAACAGGTCGATGAGAGGGAGTCCGAACCAGCTCACAATGCTGCGGAACACTGTCTTGTTGAGCATCCATTCGTGAGGCTGCAATACCTGGCGGCTGAGCCAGTCCGCCGTGACGTTGTCTTGGCCGCTGATGTGGAGTGCCTTCAGGGACAGCACATGGGCTTGGGCCCACTTGAATAGACGCGTCGCTTCCCGATGTAGTTGGAGCGACCGGGATCCGCCCTGATGGTTGACATATGCCTTGGCAGTCATGTTGTCCGTGTAAATGAGTAGGTGGGAATTGGTCCCGGAGGGGAAGATGTGTTGAAGAGCCAGGCGAATGGCCTTCAGCTCCAGGAAGTTTATTTGTTGTTTCGCGTCCTGCGGGGACCATAGTCCTTGCACCGAGCGTGTCGTCGTGTGTGCCCCCCAGCCCGTCAAGCTGGCGTCTGTTGTGACTATGTCCCTCGGGGGGTCTGTGAGGGGAACCCCTTGCAGGAAGTGTGCGGGCTCTAACCACCAGGACATCGAGTTTTTTAGATGCGCTGGTATGAGTACCCAGGGGTTCAACCCGCTCGTGAGCTCCCGCTGCAAAGGAGCTAGCAGCCGCTGCAAGTGACGAAGGTGGAACCTGCCCCATGTCACCTGGGCAGTGCAGGAAACCAGCAGGCCCAGGAGGGAAGCGAGCGACTTGAGTCTGAGGCGACGAGCTGATCTGAGGGTTCCCACCAGCCGTCTTATCTTCCGTGCCCTGTCTGGGGGTACGAATGCGCGGTCGGAGGTGGTATCGATGACCACGCCCAGATGTTGAAGTGTTCGTGTCGGAGTCAGGTGGCTTTTCGCCAAGTTGACGAGAAAACCGTGTTGCTGCAGATAGAGAATCGTCCTGTTGAGATCCGCTATGGTCTTCTCCGGTGACTGGGCTCGGATCAGGAGATCGTCTAGGTAAGGATGTATGTGTATGCCCTCCATCCTTAGATTCGCCACCAGGGGGATCAGGATTTTCGTAAACGTCCTGGGGGATGAGGCTAGTCCGAAAGGGAGGGCTCGAAACTGCCAATGTTGGTGGTTGTAGGCGAAGCGAAGCCACTTCCGGTATGTTGATTTGATCGGGATGTGGAGGTAAGCGTCCTGTAGATCCAGGGACACCATCCAGTCCAGCTTGTGGATGCTGTGGCAAATGGAGGCCACGGTCTCCATCTTGAACCTTCTCTTTGTCACGTGATGATTCAGGGCCTTCAGATCTAACACTGCTCTCCAGGTCCCTGTCTTCTTTGCCACCAAGAAAAGAATGGAGTACAATCCCAAGAATCGTTGGGTCAGTGGCACCCTTTCTATTGCTCTGGAGCGGTGCAGCCTCTTGATCTCCTGGGTCATTGCGAGATGTTTTCCTGGATCTCTTGATGCGGGGGAGACTAAAAATCTGCTTGGAGGAGGGGAGTCGAATTGGATAGCGTAGCCCTGTCCCACGCAGGAGAGGACCCAGGCGTCGGAAACCGAGAGAGACCATACCTCGTGGAACAGTTGAAGTCTGCCTCCGACCGGCCGGGCGGAGCAGTCAGGAGTCCTGCCTGGGTTGAGTGGCAGGGGGGCCTCTTGATCGGCGCCTGTCATACCTGCCCGAGCGGAAGCCTCTACCCCTGCCCCGGAAGGCAAAGTTGGAGGTATACGCCCTCTGTGCCGGCGCTTGGAATTTCCTATATGGGGCTGAGAAGCCCCTGAAGCGAAAGGGCTGCTGTCTAAAGGAACCCCTTTTACTTGAAAGTTGTTGGAGGGTCTTAGTCTTATCCTTGCTGGACGCCTCCTCCAAGACCTTCTCCAGGCAGACCCCAAACAATTTTGAGCCTTTGTACGGCGAGGCAGTAAGTAAGTTCTTAGCGGTGACATCACCATCCCATGAGCGGAGCCAGAGCCGACGCCTAGCGGCCACATTGTTGGCTACAGATCTGGCCGACCACGTTAAGTTATCGGTGGTCGCGTCCGCTAAGAAGGCGGCCGCCATGTGAATTCTGGAATTTAGGCGTTGAGCCTTACCCTCGGAAATGTCTGGGTCTTGGAGCTCCTGGAGCCAAGCGAGCATGGCCCTGGACACATAAGAGGACGCTATTCCTATCTTCAGGGCCGCCGAAGTGGTTTCGGAAGCCTTCTTAAGAGCAGTATCCACTGCCCTATCCGTAGCGTCCCGGGGGTGGCAATCTCCCTCAGTGGGGAACACCGTGTGCCGAGCTAGGGAAGCAGCACCCGCGTCCACCTTAGGTGAACGGAACAAGGGTGCCTTCCTCCTGGAGAACGAGTAAAGGGAATCCTGAGCCCTATTCATTTTAAAACTCTTATCAGGCTGCTTCCACTCCTGCAGTACTAGCCTCTCAAAAGCCTTGTCTAAGGGGAGGCCCTGGTCTCTGCCATGAACAGACGGAATGTATTGCCGTGTGTCCTCCTCCTGGGAGTCAGAGGAGTCCCGCTTAGGGGCTTTCTCCTGCAACTGCAGAGTTTTAATAACCTGAGAGATAAGCTCATTCCTGTACTGCCCAGGGAATTGCCTCTCTCCATCGTTGGAATCTGTGGGTTGTTCAGCCCACTCGCCCTCCTCTAACTCAGAGTGAGTGTGCTCGGAAGCTGAGGAATGAACGGACTCGGGCTGCCTATGGTCAGAAAAGCCCTGGTTCAGTTCTCGCTGCTGGCCCTCTTGGTCACTTTCAGCTGAGGACTGAATGGAGCGATGAGTGTCCCCTGAGGGGCGTCTAGGCCTCTTACTGCCCGAAGTCCCTGCCTTGGACTTAGTAGGCTTAGGGTGCCGCTTCCTACGTGGCTTAGGTAAATTCCCCAGGGTGGCCAAGATCTCTCCAATAGATTTTTCTATGGAGGCCAGGCGTACTTGCGTGTCTTCCTCCTGTGCAGGGGCTGCCACTTGCGGGGGGGTGGCCCCGCGGGGGGGCTGAGCCGTGCTCATGGCCTATATAAAAATAAAGGAGACACGTAAGGGTTAACTCAACCCTGGAGGGAGCTCAGACAAGCTGGCTCCGCTGTAGAAGAGGAGGAGGGGGAGGGGGAGGGGCCACGAGAAGCTGGAGCTGGGGAGAAGACAAGCAGCGCTGCCTCTGCCCAGCAGGGGGCCTGCACGTGCTGTTACTAGGCAGTGAGATGTGGCCCAGAAACGGGTGCTGGGGAGAACCCAGCAGCGCTGCCTCTGCCCGGCATGGGGCCCGCACGTGTTGTGGCAGGCAGGAGGCCTCGCCGCCCGGCCTGCCGTTGTTGACGGAGAATGGCTAGGGGAGACTCCGAGGCCCAGCCGCGCTGTCCCCGAGTTCCCTGCCTAGGGCTCATATTTGCAACAGGCCATTCCGGCCCCACATGCTCCCGGGCGTGGCGCGCCACCCCGGAGCTAGTGCACAAGCACGTTTTGCCCCTTCAACTGCCCGCGGTGTTCGCGGGTGCGGCGTGCCGCCCCGGAGTTACCGCCCTGAACTCTCTTGCCCCTAGTAGGAGAGTAAGTTTTGGCCCCCAAAGCTCCCGGGCGCGGCCGCGCCGCCCCGGAGCTGGACTGCCGGCAGGCGGTGGAGGAGGGAGGGGGGGGGCTGGGGGAAGAGAAGAGACAAGTTCCCCAACAGGTGGCCCCCCCCCCCGCATGGGGCTAAGAAACGGTGATCCCTCACCTGCTAGGCAGTAAACTGAGAATAAAAACTCTTCCTTCCTTCTTTTCTTTTAGTTTGTGGAGCCTTGGAGCTCCCGCGAAACGCGTCCTACCGGCCGAGGCAGATGAACAGACTGAGGGACCGGGTAGCTCCTAGCGCATGCGCATAGAAGAAATCAGTCATCTGCCTCCTATCGGCCAGCACTAGAGCTACCCAGCGGAGGAGGAGAAGGAGGTAAGAGGAGAAGGACCATTTCAAAGACTATTCTGGACCCCTCTCCCATATTTGGTTTATCGTACCTAGGCAAATAACAGAGAGAAACCATCATTTTCACTGCCCTTGGTGTGCGATTTTAAACATACCTGATTTTATGGCAGAATGGCTTGAAGCCATGGGGCATCCTTTCAAAGTCTTGTCCCCACTCCCCCTTTCCATTTCAAAGTCATTGATAGCAGAGCCTGATACGCTGTACAAAGGGTGTGATGTTTTGCTTTGCCATGAATACAGATGCTATTGCTTCTGGAAAGGCTAATTTACCACCTAGGACAGTATTCCTGAAAATATAGGACTTGAAGCAGCCAATTCCATGGGAGAGGCAGCTAGTTAGATTAATTCCCAGGAAAGCTCAGTATGTCCCTCCTGCATAAAGCTGGCCCAACTTCTATACTTCATAGTTCTTCCCATTTCTACATGTCTGTCACTCATTGTTGGGGATTAATTCTGGATCACAGTGGCGGATGCTGCTGGTGAATGAAAAGAGTTCTAGGTGCTTTTCAAAGTGGGGAATTTTTCAAGTATCCAGGCCAACCTAGTAAAACTATTATAAATAGCAAGTGGCAGGGAGGCAAGATGCACCCAATAGGACCATAAGATCCACATCCCATTCAGTCAATGGAAGGATTCCCAGTGACTTCCTTCAGTTCTGGATCAGGACCTTCCATTGTTACTTTCAGCTCCTTTGAGTTTTTCCAAATTACTTTATCATTATGCAGAAAACAGCTAGATTTCACTGTACAGTAAAAGTTAACCCTTGCAGCACAAGTGACTACTCTTTATGCCCTCTGCACAAAGGGAACCCAAATTCAGTAATTTACCAATATTTCTATAGGTACAGGACTATACTTCCAATTATGTTGTTGCTTTAAAAGGAGAGGTTCTTCCCATACTTTACTGGCAAGGAGTTGCTAAGAAAAGTAACTTTTCTTGTGTATTGCTGTTCATTAAGTGATATGGAGCAAAATGAAAAGCACTGTACCTATGTACTCTATGCTGGGTATAGGAATATTCATATGGTACATACACATGACCTGTGCTTGTACTTCTCTTGAGCTACTGTGGCTGGCCACTGTTTAAGACAGGATGTTGGGCTTGACGGACCATGGGTCTGACTCAGTATGGCATTTCTTACGTACATGTGATGGGAAACCCCCATGACCATCTGTTCCATAACTACCAGACATGACATTAGCCTGCAGTGGCCTACTTTCGGTCTGGGACCCACCAGCACATCTGTTCATGTGCTGCCAGGATGTGGGCCCACTTTTGCCCTGGGGTGGGTAGGTGGCTGGCCTGGGATCTGCCCCATCCCAGGTGCCCATCCTGGATCAAGGGCTGCCCACATGGGCAAAAGCAGCCAACATGTCTGTTCAGCCCTGCCATGGCCATGCGCCATGGCTGGTCACAATGGCTGCACATCATGGCAGGAGGCAGGGCACTGGGAGTGGGGCAGGGCCAGCCGACCACACATTTGTTGTAGTCCCTCCCCCCACCTGAGTTGTGCAGGTGGTGGGACAGCTTTCCTAGTGGCAGGCATGTTTGTGCCAGCTGTGGTTTTCTGCCCTGGGCCGTGGAGCCCCCCACCACTTGTACATTTGTTTTTATCCCAGGATACCAATTTGGGAGGTTCCAGAAGGAAAAGGAATACTAAATAGAGTAAAATCACCAAAAGAAAAATCCTTCTGCAAGATGTAAACCAGACTAAAATTCTAGTCTTATTGCTCCGCAGCCCAGCCCCACTGACTTGCTTTGATCTCCGGTTAAGGGCCAGGCAAGGCTACAGATTGGTCTACTCTACAGACAGTTTGGTTAATGCACGCTGGAGAAGCACCTCATAAACCAGCTACTACATTTTACTGACCGTAAGGGTATTTCAGCACCTCATTGCTCGCTGGTTTCACTGGGAGATCCTGCAGTATTGGGGGGATGGAGAGCACTGCTAGCTTAAAGTTCATGTCAGTGCACATCCTTGAGGTAGCATCAGATCCTGGCAACAGGACTAGATGTCTTAACAAACCCTGAAAAGAGAGGAAGAAAAACTAGGGAAATCAAGTCCATGCAGGTTGCAGGGCAGTAACAGTCTATGGTCAAGGTTTCCCTTAACCTCCTTATGTACCATGAACATGTGCAATGGAGCTTCCTGCCAATGTGGGCATGATGCTTGGACTAGAATCATACAACATCCCCACAGCTAATTAAAATGCATAGTCAGGGTAACTCAGGAGTCACTGTAACATTAAATATTAAGGAGGTAATTCAAGTGATCTCATCCCCATGTTAGGGACTTGCCAGAAACCAGAGCTTGCTGATAAGTGTCCTTCAGACTTTAGGACATTTTAGACACTTTAAAAATTCCTGATAAAGCCTAAACAAGGGACAGTTTGGGTTTTTAAAAACACAAGTGTAAGCAATCTGCTATGATATTTGCCAAAGAATAACCCCCTGACTGAGTCACATTGTAGTGTGTTATGCAAATCTGGAAAATTGGAAGAAAGCCCTGGGTAAGACTCCGAAGTATTTGCAAAAGGCAAGAGTTGCAGATACTGTAAGTATCAGCACATAATGGAGACTTCACGTACTGCCCTTCACAGCCTCCCAAGCCACAGCATGTCCTAGTTGCTGCTAATGGAAGGTACAGCACATGTTGCCATGAAACTGATGGCCTCTTTGTTTTCTATGTGCCCAAGCTTTTAAATTCCTTGTCACATTCCCTGTGTGTTGGATACTGAGCCAAAGTCCAGTGGGGTCAGTGGAGGAGCAGTGTCTAGAGTGACTCCTATAGTGGCAAGAACGTGCCAGACCAGTGTAGCTGTATTTTTCCCTGCCCAGTTCAATAGGTAGAAGAGCAGAGTTCCTAACAGCAGATCAGGACCCCAAGCGGAGTCACACCTTCTGAGGATGGGAACACAATTCTGATTGATATTAGTTATATTTTGCATTGTCTTTGTTATTGCTTGGGGTTAAGTCTCAAAACGGGGTCACATAAGCATAAGGTTTGAGAACTTCTTCTCCAATGTGTGAAACTGCCTGAAGGGTCCCTTCCAATACCTATACTCTAACTTTCCCTCTTTCCCTACAAAGCATGAACAGAACAGCAATTGGGCCAGTATTTATACTTAAGAGATAGTATCATGAAGCTAGTCCTCTCTAGATCTACCGTTCCATATACAAAAAAACTTTTGTTTTAAAAACCTAGTTAAGGTGGCATTCCACTTCAATCAAACATCAACAGACTTGCAAATTGTATGTTAAAGCAAATTAACTCTCCTAATCCATATCCTCCATATTAACACACACAGCTCCATTCAACAGACAACTAACAAGCTTCCCCATTCTAAGAATACACTCCCATTAACTAATAATGTTCAGTCCATACCTACACTAACATATAATCATCATACACTCACCTACTTCATCCGTCAACACTACTTCAAAATAACACAATCTTAAAATTCACATCTTAACTGAAATTAAAAGGTAAATATACTTTATTCTTTTCACTATAAAAATAGTACTATTCTACTAAAAATAGTAGAAGTTACTATTCTATTTTTACTATAAAAATAGAATAGATGGATGAAGTGAGTGTATGATCATTCAATCTGCCTCCCGCCTGATTGTTCACTCTCCCTCCTCCCCTACCGGATCGGATCGGGGGGGGGGGGGGACTGAACGATTGGGCGGGCAGGACAGTGAACGATCGGCAGGGCCCCAAGGTAAATGCAGGAAATCCCCCTCCCCCAGCGGAATCGCCTGTGTTGCTCCTCCCTGCACAGAATTCCCAACCTGTGCAGGGGAGAAGCAGAGCAGATTTCACTGGAGGAGGGGGATAGAGGAAAACTAGGGGCTCCTTCCCGTGGACCAGGCTGCATTAGGTGGGGAGGGCCCAGAGGCAAATGCAGGAAATCACTCTCCTGCAGTGGAATTTTCTGTCCCGCTCCTCCCCGTGCAGAATTTCTTCCCCTCCCACCTCCCCAGTTGCTGCTACCGAGCAACTCACTCGGTAGCAGCAGCAACTTATCCCGGCGGCTCTCTGAACAGCTCCTTCTGGCCACTTCCTGGCCTGCCCCACGGGGCCTCTCAGGGTGCCACAGCCGGATGACATCATCTGGCCGCGCTGCTCTGGGACGCCCCATTGGGAGGAGCCATAAATAGCCAGCAGGAGCTGTCTGGAGAGCCGCCAGGAGAAGCTGCTGCTGCTGTTGGTACCACAAGGTCAGTTACTTTGCCATGCTGGAGAGGGTGGGAGGGGAGGCAAGTCCCACAGCCCCCACCCACCGCAACCTGGCCCGCGGGCAGGAGCCCCTAGTTTTCCTCTTTCCCCTCCTTCCATGGACTCTTCAGCTCCGTTCCTCCGCTGAGCAGGCTGAAAATTCTGCGTAGGAAGGAGCAGGTCCACAGGACAGGAGATTCCGCTGGGGGAGGGGGATTTCCTGCATTTGCCTCAGGGCCCTGCTAGAGCCCTGCCGCTGTCCTGCCTGCCCGATCGTTCAGTCTCCCACTCTGCCTGATCTGATCGGGGGGCGGGGAGTGAACAATTGGGAAGGCAAGAGAATGAAGGATCGGGTGTGGGAGAGTAAAGGATTGGGCAAAGGGACTGTGAACAAGGAAAGGCACTTCAAATGCCCACCCCCCATCCTCCAACTGCCTGGCTGTAGTGGAGATCATCCAGGTCTCAGGGAATTTTTAAGGAGGTTCCCTCAGCCAGCGCAGCCCAAACCGGATATGCTGGGGCAGGGAATAATATATTTTATATAGCACCTCCCTGCCATGGCACTCAGAGCACTTCATGTATAACAATTTAACACAACCTTTAATCCTCACAACAGCCCTGTGAGGTAGGTTAGGCTGAGAGAATAATGTGACTGGCCCAAGGTCTCTTGGAATTCTTTGAGGGTGTAAACAAGCATGTGGACAGCTGTGACGCAGCAGATATAGTGTACCTGGATTTCCAGAAAGCTTTTGATAAGGTCCCACATAAACAACTCTTGAGAAAATTAAAAAGTCATGGGATAGGAGGTAGTGTCTTACGATCGGTAACTGGTTAAAGGATAGGAAGCAAAGAGCGGGACTAAATGGCCAGTTTTCACAATGGAGGGATGTAAAAAGTGGTGCGCTCCAGGGATCTGTACTGGGACCAGTTCTTTTCAATGTATGAATTAATGATCTGGGAAAGGGTGTTAAGAGTGAGGTGATCAAATATGCAGATGACATCAAGTGATTCAGAGTAGTCAGAACATGAGCAGACTGTGAGGAGCTGCAGCAAGATCTTACAAGAATGGGTGCCTGGGCATCTAAATGGCAGATGAGATTTAATGTGGACAAGTACAAAGTGATGCACATTGGGGAAAATAATCCAAATTATGAGTACACAATGCTGGGTACTAAGCTAGGAGTTACCACTCAGGAAAAGGATCTGGGAGTGACTGTGGATAATACACTGAAATCCTCAGCCCAGTATGCCACAGGGGTCAAAAAATCAAATAGAATGTTAGGAATTATTTGCAAGGGAATAATGTCATAATGCCTCTATACAAATCAATGGTGACATTGGTGAGACCACACCTTGAATATTGTGTGCAGTTCTGGTCGCCCCATCTCAAAAAAGACATTGCTGAACTAAAAAGGTACAGAGAAGGGCAACAAAAATGATCCAGGGTTGGAACAGTACCTGTATGAGGAGAGGCTTGATAGGTTGGGGCTCTTCAGCTTGGAAAAGAGACGGCTGAGAGGAGATATGATAGAAATCTATAAAATCATGAGTGGTATGTAGGGATGTGCGAACAGCGGGGGGGGGGTTGGGTTTTGGCCCGTTAGGGGTTCGCCCCCCCGGAAACCGTTCAGATTCTGGCCGTTCGGCCTGAACCCATTCGGGGGGGCTGAACCCATTTTGGCGGGGGACAGGGGGGAACCCGGTTTTCCCTCCCCCCTCCAGGCTGCGCGGGTGGAAGGGGCACTGGGGCTCACCTC
>QEPC01008833.1:400318-416780 GCA_003113815.1 Sphenodon punctatus
GTGCACAGCAGGGCAGGCAGCGTGGCTGAGGGCAGTGGTGGAGGTGGGGCCCAGGCAGAGTTACGTGAGGGTGTACGACAGTGCCTCAGCAGCAGTGGAGAGCTACCTGGAGGAGGAGCCATTCATCGAACCCATCAGCGATCCCTTGGCCTACTGGGACACCAAGACCTACGTGTAGCTGGCCCTGTCCAAAGTGGCCAAGGGTCTCTTGTCCTGCCAACCAATGAGTGTCCCCAGCAAGTGGGTGTTCTCCATGGCGGGGGACATTTGCTCGCCGCACCGCCTGTGACTGGGGGCCAAGTTGGTGGAGCAGTTGCTTTTTATAAAGGTGAACCGGGGGTCAGTTCCCTGGTGCTCCGTGTGGAATGTGGTCTTCAGTCTGTTTCAGAGAAGATCTGGGCTGCAGCGCTCAACTATTGGCTCAGACTGCTGTTTGGGCTATCCGCACCTCTAGCTCTCTTGACAGTTAGAGAAGGACTCCAAAATGGTTGGATTACGGTTGTTAATTTAAAGATAAAAGAATTGAGCTTCTGCCCAGCATCTCTTGCCTCTCTGGGCTATAAGGCTGGTCTTGAGAAGATCGGCAGATATAGCCCTTCAGGATCCGAGGTCAAATATCATGAAGCAGAGCTCCCAGGCCTCTTATTTAGTATGGGCTAATGACTCTCTAATTCTATCCCCATATTTGCATATGGGATTTTCTCTCCAGGAAAGGAGGTTGTTTTTGCTCGCATGGACAAACTACTTCCCCTCGGCCACAGTTGAGGGACGTTACTATGGTACTCCACTCGCCCAGAGACTGTGCAAATGCCCTCTGCACCGTGTGGAGTCTTTGACGCATATACTCTTAGAATGTCCTATCTATGAGGTTGCCTGTAGGAGAGTCATCTCCTCGGTGATTGCCCCCTACCCAAGTAGACCTTTGATTTTCTATGCAAGATTATTGTTGGGAGATAGTTTCCCAGATGTGACTACTGCAGTGGTTCAATTTTTGAGATTGGTTTACTATTGCAAAAATCATTAGGGGGGGACAGAGTCTGCCTTTGATAGTGGGATGGGATGTAATTATTCTGAAAAGTATGCAAAATTTTATAACGAGGGATGTTATTCCCGATTATTATTAGTTACTATGTGTTATCATTGTTAAACTGTTTTAAATTGTATTGTTGATTATTTAAATTGTAAATATGTGTTATTTTATTCTGTGCTCTGCAATGACTACTGTCACACAGGAATAAAGCTATTATTATTATTATTATTATTAATAATAAATAAAGGTGAACCTTCCACTGCTGGGATTCCCCGAGCTACCCCTGGACATGGATTGATGGTGCAGTGGCACACGCCATCCCATGCCAGGGGCAGTCTTGGGATGGGGCTCCTCTTCAATCTGGGCTGCTGCTGAGGTGCTGTCTCTCCCTCCCAGTGCCCGGTGCTCGCTCTTCCTCTCTCTCTGACTAGACGGCCTCGGACAGCCTATCTGACTGACCTCATGGTGCAGGGTAGCATTGGGAAGCTGTAAGCCTGCCAGCCAGTCTCTGGCTCTGCCAGTCTCTGGCTAGATGATCTCAGCCCGCCTATGTGACTGGCTCTCTCTCTCTCTCTCTCGCTGCACAGCCTATCTTCGCCAGCCTATCTGAGTGCCTTGCCAATGTCCCAGTGTGCCTTCCCTACTGCCTCTCATGCCATGCTTCCTGTCTGCCTGCCCGCCCAGGTTGCCAAGATCAAAGTCTGCTTCAGTCTGCCTTCCCTTGTTCACGCCATGCCGCCTGCCTGTCTGCCTGCCCGCCCGCCCAGGTGGCCAAGATCAAAGCCTGCCTCAGTCTGCCTTCCCATGCTCATGCCACACTGCCTGTCTGCCCACCTGCCCAGGTGGCCAATATCAAACCCTGCCTCAGTCTGCCTTCCCATACTCATGCCACACTGTCTGTCTGCCCGCCCTGTGGGTAAAGCTGAAGCTCTGCCCCAGCCTGCCTGCCTCTCATTCCAAGGTGCCTGTCTGACTACCCTGGCAACCCTGGGTGATGTGTCCCACTGGCCTGCTAATCCCGCTGTTGCTGTCTGCTGGTCCATGCGTGCTCTGCCCTGGCAAATGCAAATGTGCCCATGCAATCCTGCTGCTGCCGTCTGCTGCTATATGGGAGCTCTTCCCTTGCAAACCCTACCATCCTGGCTCCATGGGTGCTGCACACAGGCAAATCCTGCTGCTGCCATCTCTGCTGTTCCACGGGTTTTGTACCAGGTCAATCCAATGTCTGCTGCTGCTGCCAATGCTGCCTCTGCTGTCTGTGCCACAGGTTCTGTGCCCGGCAATCCAATGTCTGCTGCTGCTGCCAATGTTGCCTCTGTGGTCTGTGCCGTGGGTTCTGCTACCAGGCAATCCAATGGATGCTGCTGCTGCTCTTAATACTGCCTCTGCTGTCTGTGCCATGGGTTCTGCTACCGGGCAATCCAATGTCCGCTTCTTCTGCCTCTGCTGTGCCATGGGTACTGTGCCCCAGCAANGTGCACAGCAGGGCAGGCAGCGTGGCTGAGGGCAGTGGTGGAGGTGGGGCCCAGGCAGAGTTACGTGAGGGTGTACGACAGTGCCTCAGCAGCAGTGGAGAGCTACCTGGAGGAGGAGCCATTCATCGAACCCATCAGCGATCCCTTGGCCTACTGGGACACCAAGACCTACGTGTAGCTGGCCCTGTCCAAAGTGGCCAAGGGTCTCTTGTCCTGCCAACCAATGAGTGTCCCCAGCAAGTGGGTGTTCTCCATGGCGGGGGACATTTGCTCGCCGCACCGCCTGTGACTGGGGGCCAAGTTGGTGGAGCAGTTGCTTTTTATAAAGGTGAACCGGGGGTCAGTTCCCTGGTGCTCCGTGTGGAATGTGGTCTTCAGTCTGTTTCAGAGAAGATCTGGGCTGCAGCGCTCAACTATTGGCTCAGACTGCTGTTTGGGCTATCCGCACCTCTAGCTCTCTTGACAGTTAGAGAAGGACTCCAAAATGGTTGGATTACGGTTGTTAATTTAAAGATAAAAGAATTGAGCTTCTGCCCAGCATCTCTTGCCTCTCTGGGCTATAAGGCTGGTCTTGAGAAGATCGGCAGATATAGCCCTTCAGGATCCGAGGTCAAATATCATGAAGCAGAGCTCCCAGGCCTCTTATTTAGTATGGGCTAATGACTCTCTAATTCTATCCCCATATTTGCATATGGGATTTTCTCTCCAGGAAAGGAGGTTGTTTTTGCTCGCATGGACAAACTACTTCCCCTCGGCCACAGTTGAGGGACGTTACTATGGTACTCCACTCGCCCAGAGACTGTGCAAATGCCCTCTGCACCGTGTGGAGTCTTTGACGCATATACTCTTAGAATGTCCTATCTATGAGGTTGCCTGTAGGAGAGTCATCTCCTCGGTGATTGCCCCCTACCCAAGTAGACCTTTGATTTTCTATGCAAGATTATTGTTGGGAGATAGTTTCCCAGATGTGACTACTGCAGTGGTTCAATTTTTGAGATTGGTTTACTATTGCAAAAATCATTAGGGGGGGACAGAGTCTGCCTTTGATAGTGGGATGGGATGTAATTATTCTGAAAAGTATGCAAAATTTTATAACGAGGGATGTTATTCCCGATTATTATTAGTTACTATGTGTTATCATTGTTAAACTGTTTTAAATTGTATTGTTGATTATTTAAATTGTAAATATGTGTTATTTTATTCTGTGCTCTGCAATGACTACTGTCACACAGGAATAAAGCTATTATTATTATTATTATTATTAATAATAAATAAAGGTGAACCTTCCACTGCTGGGATTCCCCGAGCTACCCCTGGACATGGATTGATGGTGCAGTGGCACACGCCATCCCATGCCAGGGGCAGTCTTGGGATGGGGCTCCTCTTCAATCTGGGCTGCTGCTGAGGTGCTGTCTCTCCCTCCCAGTGCCCGGTGCTCGCTCTTCCTCTCTCTCTGACTAGACGGCCTCGGACAGCCTATCTGACTGACCTCATGGTGCAGGGTAGCATTGGGAAGCTGTAAGCCTGCCAGCCAGTCTCTGGCTCTGCCAGTCTCTGGCTAGATGATCTCAGCCCGCCTATGTGACTGGCTCTCTCTCTCTCTCTCTCGCTGCACAGCCTATCTTCGCCAGCCTATCTGAGTGCCTTGCCAATGTCCCAGTGTGCCTTCCCTACTGCCTCTCATGCCATGCTTCCTGTCTGCCTGCCCGCCCAGGTTGCCAAGATCAAAGTCTGCTTCAGTCTGCCTTCCCTTGTTCACGCCATGCCGCCTGCCTGTCTGCCTGCCCGCCCGCCCAGGTGGCCAAGATCAAAGCCTGCCTCAGTCTGCCTTCCCATGCTCATGCCACACTGCCTGTCTGCCCACCTGCCCAGGTGGCCAATATCAAACCCTGCCTCAGTCTGCCTTCCCATACTCATGCCACACTGTCTGTCTGCCCGCCCTGTGGGTAAAGCTGAAGCTCTGCCCCAGCCTGCCTGCCTCTCATTCCAAGGTGCCTGTCTGACTACCCTGGCAACCCTGGGTGATGTGTCCCACTGGCCTGCTAATCCCGCTGTTGCTGTCTGCTGGTCCATGCGTGCTCTGCCCTGGCAAATGCAAATGTGCCCATGCAATCCTGCTGCTGCCGTCTGCTGCTATATGGGAGCTCTTCCCTTGCAAACCCTACCATCCTGGCTCCATGGGTGCTGCACACAGGCAAATCCTGCTGCTGCCATCTCTGCTGTTCCACGGGTTTTGTACCAGGTCAATCCAATGTCTGCTGCTGCTGCCAATGCTGCCTCTGCTGTCTGTGCCACAGGTTCTGTGCCCGGCAATCCAATGTCTGCTGCTGCTGCCAATGTTGCCTCTGTGGTCTGTGCCGTGGGTTCTGCTACCAGGCAATCCAATGGATGCTGCTGCTGCTCTTAATACTGCCTCTGCTGTCTGTGCCATGGGTTCTGCTACCGGGCAATCCAATGTCCGCTTCTGCTGCCTCTGCTGTGCCATGGGTACTGTGCCCCAGCAATCCAATGTCTGCTACTGGGTGGCCACGTGATTCATCACCGGGCAAGGCTTGACCAATAGGCAAAACAGCTCGTTGAGATCCATAGAGTAGGATGCAAGCCTGCAACACCCGGCAAAGTAGGGCTGCCAATCACCAAGCCCTAGCCAGGCCTCTAACGCTTCTCCACTGATGCTAGCCAGCCTGCAATGCCTGCCCAAGCAGGGGTGCCAGCCACCGAGCCCTGGCCGGGCCTCTGCCACTGCTCCACCGATGCCAGCCTGCAATGCCCAGCCAAGCA
The DNA here is from genome assembly GCA_003113815.1 of Sphenodon punctatus. Classification (NCBI taxonomy): domain Eukaryota; kingdom Metazoa; phylum Chordata; class Lepidosauria; order Sphenodontia; family Sphenodontidae; genus Sphenodon; species Sphenodon punctatus. The sequence continues at coordinate 405,605 of QEPC01008833.1, forward strand.
GGGGTGCCAGCCACTGAGCCCTGGCTGGGCCTCTGCCGCTGCTCCACACCGATGCCAGCCAGCCTGCAATGCCCAGCCAAGTACGGGTGCCAACCACAGTTACTGTGCCCAGGCAATCCAATGTCTGCTGCTGCTGCTGCTGCTGCTGCTGCTGCTGCTGATCAGCCATTTGCTCCTCCCTCTTCTAGATGGGCATAGCTTGGATGAGTGCGCCAGCAGGCGGGCGCTGGGTGTCCACGAGATTCACCACTGGGCAAGAGTTGCCCAATTTTCAATAGAGCTTCTTGAGCTCAGTTGAATAGGATGCCAGCCTGCAATGCCCAGCCAAGTAGGGGTGCCAGACACCAAGCCCTGGTCGGGTCTCTGTCGCTGCTCCACCGATGCCAGCCAGCCTGCAATGCAGCCTGCAACGCCCGGTCAAGGAGGGGTACCAGCCACTCCACTCCCAGGACCCACCATCAGGGTTCTGGGGCCTACGTTACAGGCACGGGAGGCTGCCCATCCACGACATCTAGAAGCTGCCACTCTAGTCCTAGGGCCCACCATCAGGGTTCTGGGGCTGTCATTCCACTCACGGGGAGCTGTCATTCCACCACATCATGAAGCAGCCACTTCGGACCCAGGACCCACCATCAGGGTTCTGGGGCCTACGTTCCAGGCAGGGAGGGCTGTCCATCCACGTCATCAAGAAGCTACCACTCTAGCCGCAGGACCCACCATCAGGGTTCTGGGACCTATGTTACAGGCACAGGGGGCTGTCCATCCACATCATCTAGAAGCAGGCACTTCAGTCCCAGAACCCACCATCAGGGTTCTGGGGCCGTCATTCCAATCATGGGGAGCCGTCATTCCACTGCAACTAGAAGCAGGCACTCCAGCCTCAGGACCCACCATCAGGGTTCTGGGGCCTACATTCCAAGCAGGGAGGGCTGTCCATCCACGTCATCCAGAATCTGCCACTCTAGTCCCAGGACCCACCATCAGGGTTCTGGGGCCGTCATTCCAATCATGGGGAGCTGTCATTCCACCACATCAAGAAGCAGTCACTCCAGCTCCAGGACCCAATGTCAGGGTTCTGGGGCCTATGTTACAGGCAGGGAGGGCTGTCCATCCATGTCATCGAGAGCTGGGGTGGGGGCAGCTGCCAAGTCCATCGGCAGCTGCAGGACGTGGAGGGCAGCGTGGCTTTCAACTGAAAGCCACGCGCATGTTGGGGGAAATGATTGCGCTCGATGGGCAGCCCTTCTCAGTGGTCGGGGACATGGGGTTTAGGCACCTGATTGACTTCCTGACCCACCAGTTTAAGCTGCCCTCACACACCACCCTGAGTCAGGCTGCCAGCAATGCCTGGCAGTCTGCAACGCCCAGCCAAGTAGGGGTGCCATCCACCGAGCCCTGGCCGGGCCTCTGCCATTGCTTCACCAATGCCTGGAAGCCTGCAACGCCTGGCTGAGTAGAGGTGCCAGCCACCAAGCGCTGGCCGGGCCTTTGCCACTGCTCTGTCAATGCCAGCCAGCCTGCAATGCCCAGCCAAGCAGTGGTGCCAGGCACGAAGCCCTGGCCGGGCCTCTGCCGCTGCTCCTGGCACTCAGCAGGCAGGGGATATGACCTCAGAAGAACTAGCCAGGAGCCCTGGGGATCCTGGGCTCCCCAGGGCTCACATCAGGCAGGGACATGTCAATTGCAAAGGCCAGCCCAGTGTGCTTCCCCCTCCCCCATGGTCCATGGCAGAGGGAGTGCATGATGGCTTGCTGCTGGGGTAGCCATGCTGGGAGCCACCTGATTGAATCCCTCCCCAAACACTCCATCTGAGTGGGTGCTCTGCAGCAGTGCCACTCAGGATTGCCAGCCTGTAATGCCCAGCCGAGTAGGGGTGCCAGCCACCAAGCCCTGGCCGGGCCTCTACCACTGTTCCGACGATGCCTGGCAGCCTGCAATGCTGCCAAGCAGGGGTGCCAGCCACCAAGCCCTGGCTGGGCCTCTTCTGCTGCTCCGCCGATGCCTGGCAGCCTGCAACGCCCAGTTGTGATGGTGACTAGAAGTAGAGAACCCAGCATAGAGCGAGCAGAACTGGAGGCCTGCCAGCCTGCAATGCCCAATCGTGTAGGGGTGCCAGCCACCAAGCCCAATGTCTGCTGATGCTGCCAATGCTACCCCTGGCCAGGCCTCTGCCGCTGCTCCGCCAATGTCAGCCAGCCTGCAATGTCTGGCCAAGTAGGGGTGCCAGACACCAAGCCCTGGCCTCTGCTGCTGCTCCACTGATGTCAGCCTGCAATGCCCTTACCCCTATGGGTGCCAGTCACCAAGCCCCAAGCCTTCCCGGCCTCTGCTGCTGCCGCTGGGTCTCAGACAGCCAGCCCTGGCGCCACGGGTACCCCCAGGGGCCAAGCGCCAAGCCTGCCTGCCCGGGCAGCCTGGGGTGCCAAGCTTTCCCAGTCTCTGCTGCTGCTTCTGGGTCTCCGACAGCCTGCCATGCTGTCACGGGCACCCCTGGGGGTCCCTGGGGCACCCCAAGCCTCCAGGTGGGACTGAACTCCACAAAAAGTTCAGGGGGTCCGAACTCCACCAGACTGAATCCACGAGTCCGAATGGCCAAACATCCGAACTCCGTCCTGTTTGCACATTCCTACTGCCTATAGCATTCCGGGCCTGATTCAAGGTGCTAGTTTTCACCTTTAAAGCCCTACATGGTCTGGGCCCCTCCTATCTGAGAGACCGCCTCATGCCCCAGGACGTGGAGCAACCTCTGCGGTCTACCAGGGGTGCCTTCTTGGAGGGGTGAACTGGGGGGCTATGATGGAAAGGGTGTTCTTGGTGGCTGCACCACAGCTGTGGAACTCCCTTCCAGAGGGAGCTCACCTGGCTCCCAGCCTGTTGGCCTTTCGTCTGGCATGTAAGACCTGGCTGTGTGTCCAGGCCTTTGGGGCAGGGGGAGAATAAGGGTGGGGTTTTTACTAGTGGTTTTACCTCTTTGTTGTTGTTTTATTGTTTTAGCAACCCCTTTTATGTATTGTTTTTATATATTGTTTTTAATATCTTGTGCACCACCCTGAGCTTCCATAGGGCTGGAGGGAGCGGGATACAAAGTATTGAATAAATAAATAAATAAAATAAAAACCACCTTCCCAGGCTAAGGTGGTTTGGGGACATAACTTTAATAATAATTTTATTTATAGAGCTTCCCTCACCAAATGGTGCTTGGAGCACTTCACAACATATTAAAATACAGACAATAAAAATGTAAAATCCATTTAAAATCCAATTCAAACAGTTCAAAGGGGGAAGAAAAATAAATTTGGGGGAAACCAGCTTTCCTCTAAAGGTATCTGGAGATTTTTTTATTTTTTTTAATGTCTTCAGGTGTTTTTTAAAGATGAGGAGGGAGGAGTGGAGTAGAGACATATCGGGGGGGGGGGGGAGACACACATTCCACACTGAGCAACCTTCCACAGCAAAGGCCTGATCACCCACTGACCTAAGGCATGATGGAGGGATCCCCAAACAGCAGGCAGTTAATGAGCACAGATAGTCAGTAGGGCAAGGTTCCAGGAATATGTCTCCGACTAAATAGCCGAGCCAATTGCGCACTCCTGTAATCAGACACGCCAAGTACGGCCAGTACTGCCTGGTTCCCCTCATACCATTTCCCTCTAGCTCCAATAGGGAAACCGAACAGCTTTACTCGAGCCTTACCCGTCAGAGACACTACGTCATTCGTAACAGGAGTGTACCTCGCTACCTTTGATCTCGCCGCCATCATCAAGCATTCGGGGCTGTACTCGTACCGAACTGTGAGATCGACCACCAGAGCTGTTCCCTCTTTTTCGAATACCAGGTCAGGCTTCCGAAGATCTCCCGTTGCAGTTTTACAATGGGGTTCATGGTAAACTTGCCATTCAAGCTTGCTAGTTTCTCGTGCTAGCAGGTCACACAGCTTATTATGACGGCGTATGCAGGCATCCTGTACAATGGGACATTGTCCCAGGATGTGGGAGCAAGTCTCATACTTCACACCGCAATGTCTCTACAAGCCACCACCGAACCAGCCTGACCTCTGCCCTGATATTCTCTGGTGGGATACACATTAGCACGCAGCTTCAGAGCCATGAGGAACTGTCGCTGCATGAAGTCGGGATGCATTCTCAGCCATGCATTCGATGATGGGTCATTGAGAAAGTGCTTGGTGCCACTCCCTTGACATGGGAGGGTGGCCTAGGTCTTAAACTCCTCATCCCTCCACGTGAGGGGAATCGGATACTTCCTCTTAGGGGCCACCCTCTCCCACTTATTGAGGGCTTCCACTGGTTCCCATGGTACCAGCATCTCAGGCAGAAGGACTGGCTCAAAAATGTCTGGCAGCCGTTCCACTGAGCCTCCCGCTGCCAGCCATTGGTCCCTAAATTCCGCATCAATGCCACTGCCAATCGCAACACTCAGAATTGTTGGGTTGCAAGAGTTGGCGATCCTGTGCAACTGCCTAGCCTGAACAGATGGTACCAACCTCTCTAGCCGAACCAGGCCTAGACTTCCGTCACGGCATCAAGAGTAAAACAAGCCATGGCAGGTGTTAGCAGGAAGATGAAGCCATTCCTTGACTGACCGTCAGATCTTGGCATCCAGGGAGGAAAGCAAGGCTCTTCCACAATCGGAGTGGTCAGCTGAGTAGACAAGTCGGGGGACCGTAAAGGTCGGCAACATGACTATTTTCTGCGACGGTTTGAGAGGGGCCTTCCGAATCCTCTCCAGCCAAGTGTCAAGGGCATTGCCAAGTGCTGGTTTTGCGATTCCTACCCATGGATCTAACCTTATCCCCAGATATTTTTCGGCCTCATCGGGTTGGATCATATATAAGGGAACACCCCCTATCAGTCATGGCACACAGTCATTGACTGTGAACAAATCATGAGTGGGCTTCAGGTAAAATTCATGACACTTTTTGGCCTGAACCGTCAAACCTGAAAGCCTACAGAAGGCCTCCAGGAGTCCAATGTTGACTTCCATGTCCTCCCAAGAGTCACTCAGCAAGACCAGATCGTGCGCGAATGCCAGAGTGGAAACCGTGTGGTGGCCATGGGAATAGCCTCTTCCCTCTGTGTCTAGTGTATTGATTAGTGGGTCCATTGCAAGATTAAAGAGAAGCGGTGACATTGGGTCCCCCTGCTTCACCCCAACTTTGATATTGATGGGCTCAGTGCGAGCTGTGCCTATGTCTATGCGAGTGGTCACATTCGCATATAAATCTTCAATAAGATTTACCACATGGTGATCCAAGCCCCGTTCCTTGAGCACCCACAAGATGTGATCGTGGGAGACGAAATCAAATGCTTTAGCTATATCAATGAACACCACACCTAGTGACTGACGCTGTTTCTTAGCATGCTTCATAACCAGCTGCAAGGTCTTCAGGTTTTCGGAGCACCCAGGAGCTGAAATGAACCGCCACTGCTGGCCATTCAGCAAACAAGCAGCCGTCAGCCTACTGGTGAGTATGCACGAAAATAGCCTCAGCACCATGGATCCAATTGTGAGCGGTCGCCAGTTGCCGATGTCACGTAGTTTCACAGGATCCATGGTTTTAGGAATCAAGAGCGACCTGCTCTCTTTGATCGCATCCAGGACGGACCCAGAGATCAACCATGTGTTGAACAGGCCAGCCAGCGTATCGCCATCGGGATCCACACGGGAGATGTCCCACAGACTGATCATATCTGGGCCGGGAGCTGAACCTTTCCTCATCTCTGAAACGTGCCGCATCACCTCCTTGTCAGTGATCAAGGTCTCAAAGCAGGTATCAGCCCCCGCATAAGACCTGAATTGACCCAAACCTGCAAACGGGGTCACAATCTCCCACTTATCCCTGTATACTCGATTGACCGAGGTTGCAATGATAAGAAGTGAATTAGGAGATCTGAAGACTGCTGTAAACGACATTGGAATGATAAGAACGAAGTTAGGAAACATGAAGACTCGTGTTAGTGAAGTAACAACTCTCAGGAGAGGCCTTTGGGGAGGGAGATGGGGAGGGGGGTTGGGTTGTGGGGGGGGAAAGAGGTTTAGTTCTGCCCTTTTAAAATGTATTTAAAATGTATTTTATGAATTTTAACAAATTTTATTTTAAAATAATGTGTTTATTACTGTTGTAAGCCACCCCAAGCTGCCATTGTGTACAGGAGGGGGGCGGGATATAAATGTTTAGAAATAAAATAAAATAAATATAGCCTGGGCCTAAACCATTCAGAGCCCTGAAAACCAGCAGTGCAATCTTATTCTATTTTCTGTTCTACCAGTAGCCAATGCAGAGAATACAGGGTGGACGCAATATGATCAAGGCAGCCTAAACCAGTAAGCAGCCATGCTGCTGCATTCTGAACAAACTGCAAGTGACAGAGAAGCACCAATGAAATCCCATAGAAGAAAACTACAAAAATCAAGCCTCATAGTCACCAAGCATGGGTTGCTGTGGCAAGGTCAGCCTGGGATAAAAAGGGCATAGCTTACATAAACTGCGCAGCTGAAAAAGCATCTGTGAACCATGTCCAAAACCTGAGTTTGCATGGAAAGAGTGTGGTTGAAAATGACCCCCAAGTTCTTTGCCTGGCCCACCCCCTCCACTCACATCCCCTGAACATGCAGGGGCTCAAGAGAGGATTATCTAAGCCCAAGCCTGCTCATCTTCTGGAGGCATCAATTCATAAGACGACTCAATCATCTTATACAGTATAAACGTATCTACACACTAATGATTATTCTGAAGCAGCATCAATTTTTAAGTCCTTCACAAAAATTCAGCTGTCAATTGATAAAGACATTTAACTGATACTATTTAACTTGTGTGTCATTTAAATGGAAGTATTTACATAAATTCACAGCAATAGCTATGCCCAGAACTAGGCTGGTCACAGTTCGGTCATTTTTAGACGTTGCACCAGGGCTCGTGGATTTAAATAATCCACCTTAGAAAAGTTGCATGGGCAGCATTCAGATGCACCACTGCCATTGAAAGTTGCCGGTCACACATTCTTTATAAGCCACATATTAAGGTATTTAAAATGCGGCTTATAAAGAATGCATGACCAGTGGTTTTCAATGGTGGTAGCGCATCTAAACGCCGCCCGCACGACTTTTCTACGGCGGATTATTTAAATCCATGAGCCCCGGTGCAACATGTAAAAACAGCCTTAGTTTGCTGGGTTGTGATTACAATAGAACCCCCACAGGAGTTAGAGGGACCTGCCAGTAGAAGCTGTGTCATGAAGAATAAAGCCCAAAAGTTCACTGACAGGAGGCCTCTCATGCTCCCGGCATCCTGGGCCTGTGGAAGGCATCCAAGGCGCAGCACCATGCTGTGGCCAGGCTGTTCTGTCCCACTGTGGCCCTCTAAGCTGCCGCAATGGAGTTCGTAGTAGGACAGAGTAAAACTGACCTTTTCCTTCACGCATCTTCCGAGGCCTGGAAATACCCACATACTGATTAAAATGATTGTGCTATTATAGAAGGAGGGAGATACAGGTGCTGGATCTCCTTTTGTTTAGGGGCATCACCAGACAGGATAAAACATATAGCTTGCAATTTGTAAGAGATAGTTGCATTTGGTTCTTCAATCCTTCAGAGCCCAGCTACCACAATAATGATTGTTTATAATAATTCATTAAATGTCCCAATCAGGTACAAATCCCCACGGTTGTGAGCATCATACAGGCCTCCCAGCCGCTACTGGCAGGTCCCTTCCCTTCTTTACATTGGGGTTCTTTTGTAATCACAACCCAACAAAAGGGACAAAGATTGGCTCTTGATACATGTCTGTAAAATTCCCTTTTCTAAGGATATCCTGTTCATTTCCTTGTTTTTAAACTATTGCAATTTGTAAATAATGGGTTTGGCAGCTACCTGGTTATTTATCAACTTTGCCAGTTTGAAAGAATTTGTGGATTGGGGTGCAGGGGGAGAAGGGGGGTACAGGTAGCTGAGTAATGCTTTAGTATCTGTTGGGCTTGAAGTTGCGTGTGTTCGTCTGTATGTTCATGGGGAAAAGTGAGTGCATCATAGTTATAAAGATTAAGGCCTCCATTCAGAAAGAAGAGCCATGTAGAGCCCTGCTCCCAAATCCAATACCAGCAGATTCTCACATCGGGACAGCAGTTCACACAGACGCTATCAGTCACAGGATCAGAGCCTAGCATGTTAACAAGAAATGAACAGAAATTTTACACGTCAGTTATGACGTTCCTGCCAGATGCCATCCCTGCTACTGGAGGGAGAAGCTCACTGCCTCCTCTCACAAATATGCTGAGATTTTCACCTATAAATCAAGAGTGAACACAAGCAGCTATGCACATATCTACAAGCATTCTGCAAATGCCACAATGGAGAGGGGGTAACCACCACACGCTCAGCAGATTAACTCTGCGAACTGGTTATCCCACATGGTCTCTTCTCAACAGCACAATAGTTCATAGGATGTACTTTGATTGTGTGCAAGGTCTTACATGCTCACGAGAACACAAAGACACTTACAAAGCATAAAGAGGAAGTGGATTTCACTGAAAAGTCAGTTCTCCCCCTCTGCAGTGATCTCACTACCACCTCCTAGTCCAGCTATGGGACAGGGACAGCTATTGGACCATACCTGGGATGGGGAATGTAGAGACTTTCACAATGCTCATTGCAAATACTGGCAACTCAGTGACTGTGGAGGACAAGATGGCAGTCAGTGAACACTTAGCAGGGGCAGATATTAGAATGAGGTTAGTTGAGATACGAACACATGGATTATCTTAATCCTTTCTCAAAAATGAGAGGGTTCTCAAGAGAGGTCCCACTACCCAGTCCCTGCGGGCTGTCTAGGTGGAACCCCTTCTACAAAGGGCAGCACAGCACAGCACTCTCCCCTCAGAACAGCCTAGGACTGAGACCACCTCACATCGTTTGCAGAGAAAACTGTGTCTCAGACCCAGGGTGCTTCTGATGAGTGGCAAGGTGTTCAGTCTCATCCAAGCACCATGATGTAACAAGTTCTCATAAAGCAGAGCCAGCCCTGTGTCTGCAGTTTGTGTTGCCAAAGGCATATTGCAGCCAACCCCTCTCCACAAGTGACACTCCTTATACTCACAGTAAATGACCCTTTTCTTCTCTTTCTGCTTCCAACGTAAAACCGAGATCCTGTCACGGTCAAGGATGTGGGGAAAGGTATGTCCACAACCCTGGAAAGAGAAGAAGGAGCAGGATGTGAACCCAAGCAGCTGCCACAGCTGACACTGGGTGATCACAAATGAGATGATAGCTCACTGGAGACAGGGTTCGGTCTGTGCCACCTCCATTCACATGTTTAGCGTGTAGAGTCTAATCAACAGGTAGCCCCTTGCATGTAGTTGTTGGGAATCCATGCAGCCTCCACACAGCCAGCTTAGTTTGACTAGCCTAATATATGGGCAGGCGCTGTTCCCCGCCACACTCCCAGTACCAGCCCCACCTATTCAGTATCCTGACCCTTGCCATGACTCACATCTGTGGCGAACCATGGGAAGAAGCCACCACAGATGTTTCTTTCTTCCAAGCTATCACTCCAGGAGACCAACTATTTTATATGATTTTTTGTGGTATCAATAAAGGCTTTAAAAATATTTCTTGTCTGTAGCTGTGTTTCCCTCTAGCCCATCCACCTCCTCCTTAGCACCCCCCAGTGGCTTTTCCATGTGCATTCCCTGTTGACATTCCCATAGTAGCCAGCTGCAAATGTCTGCCTGTGCATTCCTTATTGGCATTCACAGACTAGCTGGCTGCTCAGTCTCTGCATTTCCTATTGGCATTCCCAGGCTAGCCAGATTTGGGAATGGCAATAGGAAGTGCAGAGGCACAGGCATGTAGCCAGCTACTCTGTGACTGGCCAGCACCCAGATTTTGCCTGTGGTTTTCCTACAGCCATTTCCTTTGCACCCAGGTGGAGGCTTTTCCCTGTTGGGGTACTATGGCCCTTCCCCAAGCCCGCCCCCTGCCCTCAAGTGCAAGGCCAGCAGCCTCCCCAACTCATTTTAGGTGTACCCACATCCCCCTCCCTGCCAAACCTCAGCCCCCAAAGTGGCGTATCACTATGCCATACCACACCACCACTCTCCACACCATCCCCTCCAAACAAGCACAGGAAGCATGGATTACGAAAAATAATTTTTAAAAAAATAAAAATTTAAACTATTTTTTCCCCCTTACACTTGCTCCTTTGGGGGGAAGCTTGCTGCATTGTGATTGCTTGGGTAGTGGGATGGTCAGGTTGACATTTCCCCAAACCTCCTCCCGCAGATCCAGCTGTGGCAGAGCGTTCACAGAAGGTATGCAGGAAGGATTGGGAGGGGTGGGAAGGTGGGCCTAGGATCAGACTATGGTGAATTGGGCAGTGGTTGTAGTGCTGCTGGCTGTTGCCTGGCTGGCAATTTGAGCCAAGACCCTGGCAGTGGTAATCCTCTGCAAGCTTAACCCCGATAAGACGGAGGTGATGGTGGTGGGGAGAGCGAGGGAGGTGTTGGCCCCCCTTATTGGGGAGCAGGGGTTCGCCCTCCCATAGCTCAACAGGTCCGGAGTCTGGGGGTGGAGTTGGACGCAGAGCCACGCCTAGAGCGGCAGGTGGAGGCAGTCGCAAAGGCTGCCTTTCGCCAGTTGTATCTGGTGCGGAGGCTGCGTCCGTTCGTCTCCGGACCGGACCTGGCCTCCCTCATCCATGCCTTCGTCACCTCAAGGCTGGACTACTGCAACGCGCTCTACATGGGGCTTCCCTTGTGCCTGGTTTGGAGGCTGCAGCTTGTACAGAATGCGGCGGCCCGCCTCCTTTCGAGGATGGGTCGTCGGGAGCACATAACACCTGTGCTCCGAGCTCTGCACTGGTTGTCGATAGCGTGCTGAGCCAGGTTCAAGGTGTTAGTATTGATTTACAAAGCCCTACATGATCTCGGCCCCTCATACCTCAGGGACCGCCTCGCCCTCCGCACCCCGGAGCGGCTCCTTCGGTCTGCCGGGGGTGCCTGCTTGGAGGTCCCCCGTGTTAAGCGGGGGGCCACAATGGAGAGGGCATTCTCGGTGGCCGGACCACGGCTTTGGAACTCCCTGCTGGAGGAAGCTTGCCTGGCCCCAAGCCTCTTGGTATTTCGGAAAAGGTGCAAGACCTGGTTGTTCACCCAGGCCTTTTGGG